>PVJS01008294.1:0-53529 GCA_004027185.1 Glis glis | reverse complement strand
CACACACACACACACACACACACACACACACACAGATGAATCTATGGGAGCTCCATATTTCTCTAGCCTTGTGAAACTGCCTGGGCTCCTCTTTCTGTCTTCTTCTTTTCCTGGCAGGACATGTTCTAAGAATAAGCATTGAAGCCGGGCGTGGTGGCGCACGCTTGTAATCCCAGTACTTGGGAGGCAGAGACCGGAGGATCCGGGTTCGTGGCCAGCCTCAGCTGCTTAGTGAGGCCCTCTGCAACTTCGTGAGACCCAGTTTCAAAATAAAGTATAAAAAAATAGGGCCGGGGGTGTAGTTCAGAGGTAGAGCTCCCCTGGGTTCAATCCCCGGTACCGCAAAAAAAAAAAAAAAAAAAAAGAATAAGCATTGAGCAGAGCATGATGGCACACACCTGTAATCCCAGTACTTGGGAGGCTGAAACAGGAGGATCGTAGGTTTGAGGCTAGCCTCAACAATTTAGGTAGAATGCACCTGGTATCAACCCCCAGTACAAAAAAAAAGAATACGCATAAAATTCTCTTAATATAAGGAGAATTATATTATGCTGCTCATTCTTATTAATGAAGATGAAAAAGGGATACACTAGATATTCACGAAAACAGTTGTGTCTTGTTACCTAACTCTGCATAACTAGCAGCACAGAGGATGTGGTCAGAATTTAGGATGTAGTTGTCTTTGGAAAGAAGCCATGAATAATATAATAAACAAGTCCAGGGTGTGGAGATCATGCACTTTATCTATGGATCAGAATTTTATTAGCGCTAACCTGCCTTGCAGTTGTGCTGGTAACAGCCTTACAGGAGTCTTTTATGTCCTGTTCTGCAGCTCTGAGCAGCTCCCCTGCGCTGGTAGAATCCTAACGCTCAACTTACAAGTTACAGTGGGTGAAATCTAAGGATCTGTGGAAAGGGGAATAAGAGGGAGGGGTGCAAACGCTAAAACCTCTCATTTTTAATAATCTTGTACTCATTTGTTGGGTTGTTCAACACATATTTATTCACTGTTTGTGGTGTGTTCAGGAATTCCAGCACTTATTTTAGGAAATTGACAATCCAGGAACAAGATAACCAGCATGAAAAAATTTAGGAACTCAACAGGGCAGACTTAACCCAGCACTGAATAAAATAAACTGGAAATAATTGTACTCACTCAACAAGTGGGGCATCCAGCCAGGACACCCAACTTTATGACCCCTGCAAGCCTTTTTCTCTTTTGTGATTTCAATTCCTTCTACTGTAAAATAAGTGCAGTTGTCCCTTGATATCTGCAAAGGGTTGGTTTCAGGACCTCCCACAGACACCAAAATCTATAGATGCTCAAGTCCTGTATAGAAAGTGTCATAGTATTTGCATATAACCTATGCAAATGCTGTTCATTCTTATTAACGAAAATGAAGAAGGGGATGAGCAAGCACCTCTGCCCCGGAAAAGGAGAAGGAATGGCAATGAAGAAGACAACCATCTCCCCCCACCCCAGACCAAAAGGAGTAGTAGAAACCCTGTCTTTCAGGATTCCTGGGACAGAGTACTGGGAATTGAGCCCAGGGATGCTCTACCACTGAGCTGCATCTCCAGCCTTTTTTATTTGTTTTGAGAGAGGGTCTTGCTCTGGTTGGCTTCAAACTTAGGATCCTCCTGCATTGCTGGGATTACAGATAATGAAAAACAGTAAAGAAAACAGACTAAGAGGAAACAAAGCGTTCTGCGCGTCTTCGAGCTGTGACAATGGCGGGAGCAGCAGCAGCAGCAGCAGCCCAGACAGGGCCAGTGGATCCGAGAGCAGCTTAAGCCAGGTCATCCCCGGATCCAGCCCCACCACCCCTCAGCCCATGCCCGAGCAGTCTGCACTGTGCCAAGGCCCTGACTTCCACATCAACCAGATGCTGAAGGAGGCCCACTTTTCACAGCCTACAGCATCGAGGATGGCCTCCGACATGATGTGCCGGCAGTTTCTTGCCTTCTGTGAAGGGACAGTGCTGTGCAGATTTGATATTTCAACTTATAATTTGTTTTTAAAAATTGCACACAAAAAATGCCTGTTGGAGTCAGGCATGGTGGCGCACGCTTGTAATCCCAGTACTTGGGGAGGCTGAGACCGGAGGATCTGGGTTTGCGGCCAGCCTCAGCTACTTAGTGAGGCCCTCCGCAATTTAGTGAGACCCCGTTTCAAAATCCATGTCAAGGTAGTGGTATGAGGAAATCTCATCTGTGTGTTGCATCCACAGTGTGTCCAATTCAGACTGATTTCCAAATCTGTCAATTAGAAATTCTACTTTATGTAAAAGGGCCTTTAAAAAATGCGGGATCTTCTATTTTTTAATTTAATAAACTAGTAAAGAGTATCTAGTTTCCATGAAAAAACATAAGTTTTTTTTCCAAAATATAGAAAGCTTGATTAAAAAAATGAAGCAGGGATGCACTAGTTGTGTCTTGTTACCTAACACTGCATAACTGGAAGTACAGAGGATGTGGTCAGAATTTAGGGTTTATTCTCCCATGTTATTATCTTATTTATTTATTTATTTATTTATTTATTTGTACTGGGGATTGAACCCAGGGGCATTCTACCTCAGAGCTACAACCCCAGCCCTATTTTATTTTTTGTTTTGAAACAGGGTCTCGCTAAGTTGCTGAGGGCCTCGCTAAATTGTTGAGGCTGTCCTTGAACCTGCGATCCTCCTGTCTCAGCCTCCCAAGAACTGGAATTATAGGCATGTGCCACTATGCCTCGCTAATTGGTTAATGGATTAATGTTTCCCATCTCCTGGGCTCAAGAAATCCTCCTACATCAGCCTCTCGAGCTCTGGGACCACGGGCCTGTGCCACCACACCCAGCTCTGTGTACTTTAAAGCATCTCTAAGTTACTTACAATACCTAATACAATGTACGTGCTATGTAAATAGTTGTTATGCTATATTGTTTTAAGGATAATGACAAGAAAAAACCTGCACGTGTTCAAGATAGCCTTCTTGTTCTAATGTTTTGATCCACAGTTGGTTGAATCTGAGGCTGTGGACCCCATGGATAGGGAGAGCTGACTGCACATAACACCTACTTCACTGTGCTCCATGGTGATTAAATGAGAGCGTTCGTGTGGAAGCACTTGTGTGGCAGGTGTCGCGTCACTCATGCTTGACATTAATTCTAGGCCCACTTTCCTCTCCAGGGAACAAAGTACTGCTACAGGCACAAGTTCCTTTAGCGTACCACAGCACCATGAAGGCACTGGGAATAGTACAAAAGAGTATCTTCATTCAATTTCTTACCAACTTGAACCTGGAAACATATTGTCCTCTTCCATTTCTTTAGTGGATCCAGAGAAAAGCAGCAAAAAGAAAGGGCAAGGGGGCGTAAGGACAGTGGACAAGAGAGAACAATTTGTCCAGGCATGGTGGCGCACATCTGTAACTCCAGTTACTCAGGAGGCTGAGGCAGGACAATCCAAGTTTGAAGCTAGTCTGGGTGACTTAGCAAGACCTTGTCTCAAAATAAAAAATAGAAAGGGCTGGGATATAGCTCAGTGGTAGAGTGTGCCTGCATTCCAGTGCACCTGAATTCAGAAAACAAAACACAAACAAACAAAACGACACATACACACAAAAAGATTGGGACTACTCAGGCTGGAATATAGAGGACCAGGGAGAGAGCTGGGATCCATGAGATCTCAGACAGAGCTAAATATGGACTCATTAACCACATTGTTAAATACGAAGGTCTACCCTTCGAGACCTCTGTAGAAGTGTCTTAGCCTCACACTTGAAAAGGCTTCCATGAAGTCTCTATATCAGCCCCCCATTTTTTTTTTTTGGTACTGGGTGTTGAACCCAGGGGCATTCTACCTCTGAACTACACCCCCAGCCTTTTTATTTTTTGTTTTGAAGCAGGGTCTCACTAAGTTGCTGTGGCTGGCCTTGAACCTGCGATCCTCCTGTCTCAGCCTCCCAAGTACTGGGATCACAGGCATGCATCACCACGCCCAGCTGCCCCCTCATTTTGTAGATGGAGAAATGCAGGTTCAGAGGAAAGAGAGTTTCCCAAACTCCTATTCCTTCCTTTGTTCCTTTATTCACCAAGGGCTTACTGAGTCCCTGCCCAATGTCAGACATCATTCCAAAAACAAGACAGGCAAGGTCCTCTTACTATAGATTATGTTTCAGTGGGGCAAAGGATGACAATAAGAAAGTAAAAAGATGATTTAAAAAAAAGATGAATGAGATTAAGCAAAGTATGACAAGTAATATGATAGAAAGTGACTGTAGTCAGGAGAAGGGATGATTTGTTTTGGAAAGTCGGGGAAAGCCTCTGTAAGAATGTGACATTTTAGCTCAGGCCTAAGCGAGACAAAGGAATGGCCTTTCGACAAAACAAGGGAGGGCATTCCAGGTGGAGGGAATGGCGGGTGAAGCAGTGGGAGCTGCCTGGCCTGTTAGAGGAGCAGAAAGAGTGCTGAGCGGAGAGGAAGGAGGTGTGATTAAAGTGGTAGATGAGGCAGAAAGCCAGATGCTAAGCACCCTTGAAGACTGTAGAGTTTGAAATGGTATTCTACGCATGATGAGAAGCTACTGGAGAGATTTAAGTAGAGGAGTCACGTGCAATAACTTACACGTACACAAGATTTGTTAAAGAAAGTTCATGGTAGGCTGCTGTTTTAGACTGAGCCCCAGAAGACCACACTAAAATGGAGTCAATTGGGTTGAGTATCTCATAAACTGAAATTTAAACAAACCAGATGTGGTGGCTCACACCCATAATCCCAGTATTTGGGAGACTGAGACAGGAGGATTGCAGGTTCAAGACCAGCCTCAGCAACTTAGGGAGACCCTGTTTCAAAATAAAAAGGGCTGGGGATGTAGCTCAGAAGTAGAATGCCCCTGAGTTCAATCCCCAGTACCACAAAAAAAACAAGAAAATACCCCAAAAGGCTAGGGTATTTTTTAAAAAAGGGGAGATTCACAACAACCAATGAAACGGTGCCAGTGGACCTGAGGCAGCATATTAAGCAAGGCCCTCTGCATCAGCCCTCACAATGAAAGTAACCTCAAGTCACTGGGTGTTAATCAATCTAATTTGTATTATGCTGTGTCCTTGATCCTGCTCAAGCTACCTTACAAAACCCAACTGTCCTGCTGGGCCCAATGGAGCTCTCTATTTTGTAGATGGGATGCTGCCCATTCGTGACTCGCTAATAAAAGGCAATTCGATCTTTAAGACTGACAATAAGTACTCAATAAATATTAGTTGAATTAAAGGATGGTTACTTTCAGCCAGGCGTGGTGGCGTGTGCTTGTAATCCCAGTACTTGTGAGGCTGAGACAGGAGGATTGCAGGTTCGTGGCCAGCCTCAGCTACTTAGTGAGGCCCTCTGCAACTTAGTGAGACCCTGTTTCAAAAATAAAAAGAATAAAAAAAATAGGACTGGGGGTGTAGCTTGGAGGTAGAATGACCCCGGTTCACTCCCTAGTGCCGCAAAAAAAAAAAGGGTGGTTACCTTCAGAAATTCATCAGGAATCCAGGTTTACGATAAGTGAAAGTGTTAAGTCCTTCCCAGTTCACGTGCGTTTACCTTATTTGCATTCTGAATAGTATGTGTTTTTAGACCTTGTGATAAAATAGGTGCAATATTCCTAGCAATGGTGCAGCCTCTGCCTTGGCCTCAGCCGGTGTGTTCAGCGCTGTGTGAAGATCCGTACAGTGTGGGGCGCCTTTCCAGTGGGCTCCCCCTGTCTTGAGTGCACCATGTAAGCGTGTTTGTCAACATCTACACTGCAGACTTTGGTCTTCTCATAAGCATGCTGTTGACTTAAATATAACATGGAGGTCCACGAGGGCATCTATTGGGCCTAGTCCAAACAGTCGATGCTTTTTAGTTTCTTTACAGGAAAAGGAAAAGCCTATCGGCCATTCACTTGCTGCCTTTGACCTCTGTTGTGTTGGGGGTGGGGATACACAATTTCCACCCTCCACTCTCCCTCCGCCAACTTTACTGTCCAGCCTGCAGGCTCCAGAGGTCACGGTGACTTGGCACTTCTTCTGTGCAAGGTCTGGGCCTCTTGTGCATTGACTCAGTGCTCACAAAAGCCCAGGAGAGAGCATCCCTCTTATTCCCACTGTATGGATGGGAACACAGGCACAGAGAGATTGAAACCATTCAGGTAATACAGGTCAGGGTCAGCATAAACCCAATCAGTCTGAATTTAATTTAACCTCTTAGTATTTCAATTTCCTCATTGGCAAAATGGGGACTAATATGACCTACCTTCACGAGGGTGCTTGTGAAGATTAAATTACTCAATACATGTAACCATGCCAGAAAGTACAATGTGAATGTGAGCTGTGATTAGCTTTCTAGTATTATTCCTATGGAAAAAGTACTTACTACATACATGATCTTGATTTGTGTGCAAAATCATATCTCTCACTGCTGCTAAATATTGACTGAGTTGCTTCACAATGACGGCATAAGAAGTTTATAGAACCCATTCATCACCCAAAAAGTTGATCAAATTTATGTTGATCGATCAAAAGTCAGGGACCATGCTAGGCCCTGGGGATACCAAGAGAATGAGACACAGTCCCTGTGCTCCAAAACTGATGGCCTGGTGAGGCCGGCCAAACAGGTACATGGCAAGTAATTCAATGTAATTTGATAATGGAGGTGATGCTGGGTGCTTTCTGCGGTGGTTTGGATAAAAGACATAAAAATAAAAAGCGATCAGAGTTGGGTGTGGTGGCACACACCTCTAATCCCAATTCTTGGGAGGCTGAGACAAGAGAATTGCAGGCTCCAGGCCAGCCTCAGCAACTTAGCAAAATCCTCAGCAACCTAGCAAGACCCTGCTTCAAAGTAAAAAAATAAAAATAAAAAGGGCTAGGGGTTTAGCTCAAAGGTAGAATGCTCCTGCATTCAATCCCCAGTACAAAGAGAAGGAGCGAGGGAAGGAGGGAGAGAGGGAGGGAGAGAAAGAGAGGGAGAGAGAGCACACGAGCGAGAGAGAATGAATGAGAATAAGTCTAGGAAGACAGAAGAGCCCAATGGCCACAAGAGGAACTGACAGTTAACTCTAAGACTGACCTCCAGGAGGACAGCTGGTCTTTTTTATAGCACATTCTTTAGGGTGCCTTTTGGTAAGGGTTCACTGGCTGTGAGCTGAACCAATATGGCAGTTACACATTCTTATTTTTACTTATATCATTTCTATTTTTCTTCTACTGTGATTTTGTGTTAAGTGAAAACAAACATCCAGGAAGGTTACAATGATCGACTTTAAAAATATAGAAAAGACTGTCTTTGATCCAGTTAGGTGGGCTCCAGCACGGCCCTTCAAGAGCTTAAATGGGCTTTATTCTCTAGCTTGGCTTGAATGCTGTTACCTTTGTTTTGCTTTGTTGCTGCCCTCTAAGTCTAAAGACTCCTGCTTTGGATTTGCCCTTTTTCCTTATCTGAGCTTTCCTTCCTTCAGACTTTTCTCTGTGGTTTCACTTTGCCATTATCAAAAGGACACATTTTTTCAATACACCTGCTTGCTTTTTGTAATCCCTGCCCTTCCCTGTGTCTTGACTGTGGGCTGAGCCAAAGACCAGGCTCTGATGTCTGGGGCAAAGGCTCTCAAATAACAATCTTTTCAGAGCAGGAGAGATCAGGCACTGGATTGTACAACCACTGAACCACAAGGCTTTTCTTGTTGGTGGTGGTGCTGCATTGTAATTATACATCATAGTGAGGCCACAGGGCTTTGGCTCCCTTGATGCTGCCTCTTCCTGACTGAGAACTCACCTTGTCCTAAAGCTTTCCCTTGGCAGTGAGCGCAGGCAGCGTGATAAGAAGTCTGTACCTGTAAGTATTGCCTTTCTGAAGCAGGAAAACAAAAGCCAACGCTTCCCTAAGCTGGTGAGTCTGCATTTTGAAAATGTCTTTCTCGGACATACCGATCCATGGACCCTTATGACATTAACCCTATGTTTAAGCTGTGACTCAGGAGACAGTTCCTGCCCCGTGACTTCCATTTGTGCTTTTCTGTGTGTTGTGCCAATATGAAACAAAATATGTTTGAATTCCTGTGTGGGAGGTAAACTTTTACGCTGCTTTGATCACCTGTGAATAAAAGACAAATCGACTTCTATAGGATTCGATGTAAATGAAACATTCATTCTGAGGCTCACTGATAACTAGACCTGCAAGACAAGGATAGGGCAGAGGAGTTTTGGAATATTTGGCAAGAGGTCCTGGAGCACAGGGTTGATGGGGATCAGGATGCTTGACTGCCTGGAAGACAGGCGGAGGTGTAGGAGGAAGGTCAGTGTCATGTACAGGAAGGCCAGCTGTGAAGGAAAAACAGTACGTGTACAGAAGTCAAGGAAGTGAGAAAAGTGGAGGAAGAAATATCAGTATGTCACTGGAGGAGGCTGATTCTGTGAAGGGTTCGGACCACAAGCCAGTCAGAGACAGAGATTTATTTAGGAAAGCAAGAAACACACATTCAAGGGAAAATGTGGGTCATCTCCAGAATGAGAGAGAGGCATTTGGGGTTCACGGCCCTTCCTTTACAGGAACCTTTCATGAGGAGTGGGTAGGAGGAGCTATGTGAGGATGACATCAGTCAGTAGTCGCAAGATGATTCAGGGTGTTCTGGTCATCTGTAGGGTCCTGATGGGACCTCCACTATCTTCTCAATAGGTAGCTCTCTTGTTTACGCTATTCAGGGGTGGCTAACACTGCCCAAGGAGATTACTCTTTTGTGTGACCTCTGTTCTCTGACCAACAGATATCTCCTGCTTAATTATTCCTAGGTTGGATAATTAACAGTTCAAGATACTTTGTGAGTAAATTTCTATTATGGTGTCCAGGCCACCTTTCGAGATCTTCTGTGCGGTCTCTGTTGTCTGATCAATAGATACTTCTTTGAGGATAGTCAATAGTGCTCCGGGTAATTAGTAAAGACTTATAAATCCCTCTGACATTTGGGACTAACAAGCCTCACTAAGGAGTAAGGGTGTTGGGGAATTTTGCCACAGGTTTTCATATTAAAGTTATGTTTTCTTTGTTTTCCCTTTGTCTCCTTTCTACCTATTTCTTTCATTTCTTCTGTCCTATCTCAAATCAGAGATACAAAGAGGTGAGAACAATAAAAAGGAAGTGATGCCTTTGGCAAGAGGACCTGATAAAGGGAACTATTTTTAAAAATATTTTAAATTGTGCTGACAAGAACATAGAAATTATAATTCCTGTCTTCTGGCCTAAGGGCCTTGTTTGCTTTCAAATTTGGATATCTACTCCCCAACCATATTTGAATTATCATTGCCACATGTGTAGTTGGAAAATGTCAATGTAAGCTTATAGCGATTGTATTGTTTCTTAGTGGGGGTTAATAATACACAGAGACAGTGAGATATATGGATAAGAGAAGACAGGCTTTTGAATCAGAAGCACGAGTTCACAACCCAGTTCAGCGACTCCAGCCTGCCTGCTCTGTCCAGCACCCGCGTCCTTTCTGTAAATGAGGACCTGCAGCATTTCATGAGGATTAGCAATAATAATTGCAAGATCCTGGAGATGGGAGGAGCTCCACACATATCATCTGCCATTATTATTTTTGTTATTATCCCACCTGTAGAGAAGGAGATTGAATAGATTATGTCTTGAGGACCTTGTCAGTCTTATAAGATTTCTTATTTAAATGTGATATACCAGCCAGGTTTGGTGACACACACTTGTAATTCTAGTACTTGGGAGGCTGAGACAGGAGGATCACAGGTTCACAGCCAGCGAGGCCCTCTGAAACTTAATGAGACCCTGTTTCAAAATAAAAATAGGGCTGGAGGTGTAGTTTAGAGGTAGAATACCCCTGGGTTCAATCCCCAGTATAACACACACACCAAAAAAGTGATATACCAATGCTGAGTTGTTTTGACTGTAGATTTTAAACCAAAAGAGACCTAAGATAATTTCATTTGTATCCACTTTTTTCTTTTTTCTTTTTTTTTTTGTACTGGGGATTGAACCCAAAGACCTCTACACCTCCGAGCTCCACCCCCAGCCCTATTTTATATTTTGAAACAGGGTCTTGCTGAGTTTCTGAGGGTCTTGCTAAGTTGCTAAGGCTGGCCTCAAACCTGCAATCCTCCTGTTTTAGCCTCCCAAATACTAAGATTACAAGTGTGCGCCACCACGCCCGGCTTCATTTCTTCTATTGTACACAACAAACCACACCCAAACAGTTTCTATTTATTAGTTTACAATTCTGTGGGACAGCCATTTGGGCTGGGTTCAGCTGGACAGTCCATTTGGGTTCACTCATTTGACTCCAATACTCGGGTTCACCTGGGTCTGGATAGTCTAAGGTGTATTACCCACGCATCCTGCAGTTGGTGATGGCTCTCAACTGGGCCTCTGTGTGTGTTGCACCCTCACAGTGCTAGCATGAGGCTTTATTACACAAGTGGTCTCAAGATTCCAAGAGGGAGAAGGCAGAAGCTGCAAGATCTCTTCAGGCCTGGACTCAGATGTCTCAAAGTCTTACCTACACCATATTCTGTTGGTCTAAACAAGCACAAGGCCAGCCCAGGCTCAAGGGGACAGTGAAAGAGACCCTCCCTATCGATGGGAGGAATGTCAAAGTCACTTGCAGGAAAGAGAGGAATCAGGAAGCCTTCTTTGCAGTCTACCTCATTATCTAGCTCTCTTTTACAAATGAGGAAAATAAAAGCCAAGAAAGTGATATATGTGGCCAAGATTATCCAGCTAGACTCTGACCCTAGCCCTGTGCTCTGCTGTACAATGGTAACACTCAAGAATGGGCCAGAGTTGCTGTGCATGGTGGTGTACACCTGTAATCCCAGTACATGGGAGGCTGAGACTGAAGGATCACAGGTTTAAGGCCAGCCTGAGCAATTCAGCAAGATGCTGTTTCAAAATAAAAATTTAGAAGGGGCTGGGAGTATATCTTGGAGGTAGAATACCCCTGGGTTTAATCCTCAGTAAACAATAATAATGATAATAATAATAATAATGATAATAATAACAATAATAATAAGTAGTAGAAGAAGCAGCCAGAGTTTGATTAACAGGGAGCAGAAAAGTGGGGACACAAAATGTGAGATAAAGAGACAATTATTTACTGAGTGTATCCTTAATGGTCGGTACATAATTAATTAGTCATGGAAATAAAAGTGAGGACAAAGACTTGCTCAGAGTAAAGACAAAGAAAAGTAACTAGTAAAGAACAGCTAGAGCACAGTAGGGAAGAGGAGGAGGAGGAGGAAATGGGATTCATAGCTCCAGGCAGGAAAATCAAGAAAAAATAAATGTAACTCAGGAAGAGGAACCTAAGAAGAGTGGCGTGTTCAGGAGGTGCCAGGATGGAATCCTCAGCGTCACACGGCAAAGTAGGATTCATGAAGATAGAGAAAGGGCGTTTGGACCTGGAACTGAGGGCTGGCCCCAGCAAGGAACGACCTGATTAATTTAGTCAGGTTGGTCAGCCTGAGGGTAAAACAAATTAGAAGGGTAGACAACAGTCCCTTGTGATATGTTGAGTCAAGCTGGACTAATTAAGCAGACAAGCTGTGTACCAGTAATTTACCTATATATACATGTCATTTGTAACCCCGACATCCTTCTCATTGGCTGAAGTGGACTGTACACTCTAATTGGACAGCTGCACATATAAGGAACAACACAGGAAGAGTCTCGTGCAGGCTGGCTAGGATCTTGGTTCAATTCCACTGATGAACACGTGCTACCTCTGTCAAACAGAGGCCAGCTGAAATATAAAATACTAGCTACCAGTTTCACCTATCATCATGCCCTTGCTTTTATGTTCAGAGTTTTTTCTTACTTGCTGATGTTGAACTTACATGGTATTTTATGTTTTAAGTAAATGAAGGAGTCAATGCCACACTGATTTTATAACTGTATTCTCGTTAGTATAAGAAACGCAGTCAACCATCAAAAATGTGCAAATTAAATTTTATTGTACACAGACTCTTGAGTATACAAGGCTAAGAAGGCACATTCAGGTTCCCACAGATTTCAGACCTTTATGGCATTCGTAGTTCTTCCTTCTGGGTCACTCTCATTGAAAATCAGAGCCATTTCCATTTTGCTTCTTTGGCAGTTGTAGACGCAATGCCATCTTTGACAGTCTGAACCTGAGTTCCCTGGCTCTTGCCTGTACATGTTCACCTACTGTCCTCACAACCGTCCCTGGGATCATCCTTGAAATATTTGTGCTTTAAAGCTTCTGGATTTCTTTAAAATCTTGCCCTGTTCATGTATCTACATGTCATCACTGTCTGAGTTTTATTTCTCATTGCCTTCAGGAAACAACTATTACCATAAACATATCTACAGATTAATTATGTTTTGCCTGCTGGAGCCCTAGCAAGAATGAGGTTTCTGGCCCAGCATTCAAAGCTTAACCAAAATAAAAGTCAAAAAACCTGGATGAAATATGTAAAAGATATAAGAAGAATACAAAGTTACCATATTTTTTATTAAATATGTCTCATTTTGCCTTAGCAGAGTGGCACACACCTATAATCCCAGTACTTGGGAGGTTGGATGGGGGTGTAGTGCAGAGGTACAATACCTTTCTAGATTCAACCTTCAATACCCCCCTCAAAAAAAAGTCTCATTTCAATGAAAACTTCTGAGGCACTGATCCATAAACTAACAAAACACAATTGCCAAAACACAAGATATAATTACTAAGCAGACAGAGAAAAGTGTCCAAACCTCACTACTTATCAAAGAAGTATAGCATATTTTGTTAAACAAATAAAACAAAATACTAGCAATTATAGACACAGTATCATTAAAATATTAAGTTGGGGAGCCAGGCGTGGTGATGCATGCTTGTAATCCCAGTACTTGGGAGGCTGAGACAGGAGGATCGCAGGTTCGAGGACAGCCTCAGCAAGTAGTGAAACTCTCAGCAACCTAGTGAGACCCTGTTTCAAAATAAAAATAAAATAAGGATGGGGGATGGGGATGTAGCTCAGAGGTAGAATGCTTCTGGGTTCAATCCCCAGTACCACCAAAAAAAAAAATAAGTTGAGAAAATAAAATTATTTGTAATACTAATCTCTAACCTTCCAAAGGTACCTCACAGTAGTCTTGTACATGGTGACCAGGAGTAACATTGGTACAACTCTTTTGAAAAGCATTTTAGTAGTATGTGTGAAAAATCACAAAAATATTTTTTGACTCTTTGACCCAATCATTCTACTTTTGTAGGTCAGAGACACTATAAAAACAAAAAATGGCCAGGCATGGTGGCACACACCTGTAATCTCAGTACTTGGGAGGCTGAGACAGGAGGATTGCAGGTCTGAGGCCAGCCTCCGCAACTTAGTGAGGCTGTCAACAACTTAGCAAGACCCTGTTTCAAAATAAAAACTAAAATAGGGCTGGGGGTGTAGCTCAGAGGTAAAATGCCCCTGGGTTCAATCCCCAGCATCACACACACAAAAAAGAAAAATGCACAATGAAGTTCATTAGAGCAATATTTATAAGTGAAATCTCAATGTCCCTTTGCCAGGGGAATTGTAAATAAATTATGGAAAACATAGTAACTTAAATATTTAATGATTGTTTGGAAGATGAGCAATGTTAGAGGTATTTTTGATAAAATGTTAAATTTAAGATTATATATATATATATATATATATATATATATATATACATGAGCTTTATGAATGACATCTTCCATAAATCAGAAATCTAGGAGTCTTCCTTGACCCCTAACACCCCCACAATCAACCCATCTTTATGGACACTCTGGGGGTCACGTTCACCCCTGCGCCACTCTGCTCACTTCATACTTTTCTTTAGTTTCACCAACATCATCTTGGTCTTAGCAAATGATAGTCTCTCCTGGACCCTGCAAGGAACCCTGAGTGGTCTCCTCTCCCCACTGGAATCTACCTCCACCTGTAGCTAGGATGGTCTTTTAAAAATGCAAATCTTCAGGAAAACTGATGGATATAGAAAATGTATTATGCTAAGTGAGATTATCCAGTCACAGAAAGCAAAGGGTCATATGTTTTCTCTCATATGTGAAAGCGAGAGAGAGATTGGGAAACAAAAGGGACTCCGGATAAAGGAGGAGAGACTACGGTGGAGCGATGGAGGGGGTACAGAGTGGGGGGGGGGAGACTTGATGAAGGAAACACTTCAGACAATGCTATGTACATATACGAAATGATCAATGCCAATCTCAATAACATATACGGAAAGGGGAGGGAGCGGGATGGGATGGGGGAGAACCTGTCACCAAGTGCTGTGGGCATGTGTGTTTCTATCACTCTGAACCTCATTATGATGCATATTATAATGCACCAATAAAAGTATATTAAAAATAAAGATTTTTAAAAACAGGTAAAAAAATGCAAATCTGATGTGTCCCACCTGAAATGCTCACTCAGTGCTTTAGGACCAAACACCAAACCACTTAACCTGCCCCCTACACCACAGGGCCGAGCAGCTGCCCTGCTCCTCTCTCCTTGGGCTAGTCTTCCTCTCCATCGCCAATTCCAGCCATGGCTCTCCCTAGGAGGCTGTCTCCAAGACCCCCGGCCCACCCCTCCACCTCACCCTCCATCCTCCCAGCCCCGCCGTCTTCTCAGGGCTCTTCACTACTGCCTCAGACCAGGTCTGGGGCAGGGGACCTGTTACATGCTCTTGTAGCACCGCTTTTTTTTTTCATTGTTTTTACACACACACACACACACATACATATACACTCCCACCCCAGCAGAATTTAAATTCCATCCAGGCAGGGACGTGACTTATTCACTACTCTTTACCAGGGTTCAAACATGTATTGAATGAATGAATGAGTCACACTCGCCACTCTTTGTGACCTTACACCTGTATCTTCCCTGGATTCATGTTGCTTTCCCCCGTTGTTCTGGAAGCTCCCTAGAGTGGAGCGGTATCTGCTTTGCTTACTGTTGCATCCCAGCCTCTGTGTCATATGAGGCCTTCCACTGCTGCAAACTGAATAAATTTTATTATAACCATATAAAAAACTCAGAGGAAAAAGCACAACAAAAAGGCAATAGTGGATGTGTTAGGATTATAAAGACATGGTTTTTTTCTCTATCTTTAACAAACATAGAATGGAATCAAGACGACCAATATAGAATGGAATAATTACAATATAAATTAAAACTCACAATTAAAAAGAAACAGCTCTACCCATTGTACTTAGACAGTAAACACATAAAAGATCTAAACATAGAAACGATCCCTATAATTACCCTACTCTAAAAGCTCAGATGTTTTCCTTTTTTCCCTCTTGTGTCCAAATGGCTACATCATTTTTACACAGCTGTACTCATAGATAAAATGCTGTCTTTTCTTTTTCCTGTTTTGTGTTATTTCATATGCATTTCCCTAGGATTCTACATAATGCTGCTTAATTATGGTTAGCAACTACATGATGTTCATTTAAATTTGTGGACTTGGGAGTGGTTACTGCTTCAAAATATATTTCCTGGAATAGAATTCAAAGGGAATGCATATTCACAGGGAAAGAACCGATTTCTGACTTCACCGGCCACAAGATGGAGAAGAAACAGGCAGTGATGGGTACGTGGGCAAGTGTGGACTGAGTGCTGGAGATGGTAGTAAGGGAAGTGATTTTTCAGAGTCTGTGTGGGGAGGTTGTGCTAATACTGAATGTCCCCAACTCAGGTAGCTTGGCCACCTTCTGAAGTAAGCTGGGCATGTTGGGAAGTGGAGCACAGTGGTGCTGCCCTTGGGGAACCAACAATTAGGGAGGCTTCGCAGGAAGTGAAGGTTCTGTACAAATGTGGGACGCTAGTTAGGTGCTAAGAAGTTAGAGGTAGCTCAAACTTACTAGCAACTCTATGAATGGCATATTCTATGCACTCACGTAAATCAGGAATCTAGGAGTTTCCTTGACACATGTCTGTCCCTAGCCCTCCAAAGTCACTCCATCACAGTGGATACCTGGCAGTCAAGTTTGTGCCCTCAACAGTTCATGACCATCATCCTAGAACAAGCACATTCCCCTCTCTTCTGGACCCTACAAGTAACCCTGTTTTTTGTTTTGTTTTGTTTTAGTTTTGTTTTTTGTTTTATTTTGTTTTGTTTTGTTTTGTTTTGTTTTGGGGGTACTGGGAATCGAACCCAGGGACATTCTACCTCCGAGCTACACTCCCAGACCTTTTTAAATTTTATTTTATATTTGGAAACAGGGTCTCACTAAGTTGCTGAGGGTCTCACTAAGTTGCTGGGCTGGCCTTGAACCATTGATCCTCCTGTCTCAGCCTCTCAAGTATTAGGATTACAGACATGCGCCACCAGACCTGGCCTGACTGGTCTTCTGTCCCCCACTGGAATCTAAACAATGGATCACATACAGTATTGTGATCCATGATACATACGTATTGAAAGACACTGTGCTATTTGTGAGGGTTTTCTCTACTCAGCAGAACCAGCAGGGCACAGGGCTCTGCGAGGTGGCTCTGACTCCCCTTCCTTCAGCACTGGTTAGAAGCAGATACTGGGAGCCTCTGAGTCTATTCTGTTAGCAAGGGAAGTAGCAATAGGCGGGAGTGACCATGTGTCAGAGGGTGGCAGTGGCAAAAGAGGAGGCACCCCAGTGCAGTCTGTGGGCTGAACATAATGATTGCTGCCTAATGCTTTTCAAGATGCAAGTCTGGGCAGGATGACCTCTGGCTTCCTTCTTGAATCTTTTTGTAAAACGGGAGTATCATCGCCCCAAGCAGGAGCGTGAGTTACAGCCATCCCTGTTCAGTGCCTTTAACCCCAAGCTGGCCGTTTTGCAGACATCTTGCTCACTGTCTTTTTAGCAATCCAAAAACCTTAACGCCTGTGCTTTACAGCAGGCCCTGGATAAAGGATTACAGCTGCTGAGTAAAACAACAGAACGTTCCAAGCTTGGAGTCCAGCAACAAGCTTAACTTTTTCACTGGTGCTATGCAAAAGCAGCTGCTGTATGTATGTATGTATATGTGTGCGTATGTATTTATGTATGTATGTGCGTATGTTTGTATGTATGTATGTGTGTATTTATTTACCTACTTACTTATTTTTTATGGTACTGGGGATTGAACCCATGGGCATTCTACTTCCAACCTACATCCCCAGCCCTATGTTATTTTTTATTTGGAAATAGGATCTAAGTTGTGGAGGGCCTTGCTAAGTTGCTGAGGCTGGCCACGAACCTGCAATCTTCCTATCTCAGCCTCCCAAGTACTGTGATTACAGTTGTGCACCACCACGCCTGGCTCCTTTCTGCTCTTTTTGCCTCTGTCCAGGGGGATCTCTCTCTGGGTTAAGCACCTCTCATTTCCTGTTCTAGGGCCCCCCTGAAATAGAGTAAAACTACTCTGGAATAAAAAAGCACAACTGGCAATTTAATTAAGGTCTTAGAGCAGCATTTTCATTTGAAAGAGGACTAAGTAGCAAAGGGCAGGGGAGAAAGAAAAAGTAGTCATGAGAGGACTTCAGGCCTGGTATACTCAAGATGCAGGGGAACACATCTGTGCTCTCAATGGCCTTTCCTGTCCATCTCAAATTCCACCGTCCCCTATAACCTAAGCAGCAGCCCTGTGCTCAACTGTGGGTCTTTGTTTTTGTGTCTTTGTGTTTAAAGAATCCCATTATCTAAGACCATTATATGCAACCACTTCTTTTCTGCATATTAGCTTTTATCTTTGACCACAAGTTAAAGACAAGTAAGGATCCTATTTTATGTTCACCGTTGAATCCCCATTGACTCCATGGACCCTCAATAAGCATTTAATTGATTAACATTGCTTAATAAATATTAATGGATTAATAAGTGAATGAGTAATCAGAACTAGAAGATTCTGGTTTCTGCATGTCGTTGGAACATCTATCATTTAGTTGCATTATTAGGTCAGGTTTTAGCACATTGCTCAACCCAGTTTGTCATCATTGACTCAATTATTTGAACTACTGGCAAAAACTTTTAGGTTGTCATCGTGTACAGAATACACCTAAAATTCATATATGTAGTAGTCAAATGGAAATTCTGACCAGAGCCAGTTTTTTCTTTAGACTTAAGTTTATGCTGCTCCCCCGTTAGATAAAGTTGAGCCCATCACATGAGTTTAACTAGATGCAAATGAATTTGAAGAATACATTAATGTTTTTGTTTTATTTCAGTAAGCTTCAGAAGACAAAGAGGGATATCAGATGGCTTCAAGGAGTGACTGGTGAATGGTTTGAAGAAATCCAGAGAAAAAAGTTTTGCAATGAAACAGATGTCAGCCAAATGTTAAAACAACCACTTACTTACAGGCTAAGGAAAGGGATGGCAAAAAATGGTGAGAAAAATTAGATTTAAATTATCTGTTCTTTTCCTTGTGGCATAATATTGTAATAATGGCTTTGTGGATCTCCAGTTTAACCAGCCCGTGGTTTAGGGTGACTATCATAACACAACATACACTGAAAAGATGGAACTGAAATTTCACTGTAATAATGTCTTGATAACATGGTGGTTAGGAATGCAAACACGGATGTCAAAAAAGTCCTGGATTCAAATCTCCACCCTATCCACGTGAGTCTGTTCAAGTTATTTGTTCTCTGTAAACCTCAATTTTCTCCTCTTTAAATGGGAATAATGCCTACCTTATAGGTGGTTGTGAGAATTAAATAAAATTATGTATATAAAGAATTAACCTGGAACATAATAAGCACTTAAATAAATGGGATGATGATGGAGGAGGAGGAGGAGACAGAGGAAAAGGCTGAGGGAAGGGAGAAGTAGAAGAGGCAGGTGGGGGGAAGGTGGTGGAGGAGCCGCCATCCCTCTGGAACTTTGGAAAACTCCATAATGAGTTCTAATACATTCCTTTGATGGATATTCTAACTATGTGACTACCAGCATGTCACTTTGTCACTTAGCTTCAATTATTTTTAATCTATAAATGAGAGTAGTAAAACCTGCTTTCATAGGACTATTGTAAGAATAACAAAGCATGTTAGAAATTACAAACTATGAAAATAAAGTGACTTTTTTGAATTTTATTGGTACAAAATGATTATACATCATAGTGAGATTCAAAGTGATACATTCATATATGCACACAACATCTCTTGGTGTTTCCTTTCCAACCTCATCCCACTACCCCCCTCATCCCTCCTTGTACATGTTAGTAAGGTTGTTAGTGATACCTTCTTATATAGATAAAATACTATTTGGTCTGTGTTTCAGTCATCATTCACACTGCTGAGATCCAAAAGACCTGACCACACACTTAGAGGAAGGAAGATTTATTTGCTCACATTCTGGAGATTTCAGAGGTTCAGTCCATGTCAGGCCGGGTCTGTGGAGCTCAGGCAATGGTGGTGGGAAACAGAAGGAGAGAGAAAGGCTCTGCTCTCACATCATGGAGGCCAGAAGCAAGAGAGAGAGTAGGGGGAGGAGGAACCATATATGATCCCCAAGGCCACACTCCCAGGGACCCCTCCTCAACCAAGCCCTGCCTCCAACATGGCTACCTACTCTCCATGAGGTCTTAGGGGACATTATGAATCCAAACCATTACAGTCTGTTTCCTTCTTCAAGTCTCCTTTTTTCTCTCTCTTACTCCCTCTTCTGATCCCTTTCCACTATTCTACTGGTATCACTCTTTATTATTATGAAGTTCCTTTTCTCTCCTATTTTCTTTCTAGCTTCCACATATGAGAAAAAACATAATCCTTGACTGGTTGATTCTACTTAGCATAATAAAGTGATGTTTTTACTGATACAGAGTCTCACTGACTTCTACTGCATATACTATCAAATATATTACGAAACATGCAGCAAAATCTCCAAATTTGTACATTGACAATATCTTCCAACTCCCATAATAAACCAATCTACCTAAAAAGACTCACAGTTCAGATTTTTAAGATTAACCATGGTGACTTTGCTCTTATCTTATTCAGAAGTATTATGGTATTATGGTCTTTGTATCTATTGATTTGCCTTCAAAATTTTAATACTTATATTTAAAACTATGTATTAACTACACATGTAAACATGTATACATCATATATGTTGCAAATACATGTATGTTGAGATAAATTTGGGAAAGGAACAATGTACACTCTAAATGGTTTAGTTTTCTTTCCCTTTACTTTTTTTGGTTTAAAAAATTTATATAGTACCTAAACCCCTGGCTTTAAAGTACTAAAAATAAAATTTTCTAAAAGATAGAGTGGTTCAGAGTCAGGTGTGGTGGCTCATGCCTATTACAGGGATTACCCCGGTACTTGGGAGGTAGAGACAGGAGGATCGCAGGTTCGAGGCCAGTCTCAGAAACTTAGTGAACCCGTTTCAAAAGGCTGGGGCTGTAGCTGGGAGGTAGAATGCTCCTGGGTTCAATCCTCAGTACCATGAAAAAATAAATAAATAAAAGACAGAGTTGTACAGCAACATGCGAATTGGATGGGTTCCTTGACTTCCTGGCTTGGGGTGTTGGACAGGAGAAAAGATGATGAGAATGACCACACAGCTGGTGTGAAGAAAGGGCTCGTCTATGGAACGTGACCCATGCTACATACTCAAAGATGCCCTACTGTCTCTGAGGATTTTCCCTCTCCGCAGAACCAGCAGGGGCACAGGACTCTGCAGCATCTGATTCCCCTTCATCCTGAGGTCTCCCTGTGAAGATGCCCGCCCCATTTCTAGACTGCATAGAGGAGAGAGGGAAGCAAGAGTGAAGGGCTTGTTCTTTCAAATACACTTATCAGAAAATATTTTAAGGATGCAAAAAAAATTGTTTTACAATTTATTTTTTAGATCCTGTGGAATTACAAACATCGAGATGTAAAAATCTAACTAATCAAAAAAACCCCACATCTGTCCCTTCTCGGCTGAGCTTCAGATCATCGTTTGCTTCCCTGTTCTCATTCAGAAAATCGGGGAAGGAGACTTTGAAGCTTCAATCGCTGGGACAGAAAGGGTGAGTTAACCTCAGATCCTGTGACAGCTCCTTAGTGATCAGATATCAGAGGCCAGTCCCCCGTTTTGTGTTCAGAATGTTTCATGTTCATTCTTAGAATTCATTTCAGATATTAACAAAGGAAATTCGCATAGTGACAAAGTTCTTAGGAAACTGTGAAACTTGGTTTACCTGAAACCCAACTCCTACTCAACTGCAGACATCCTGGTGGTATTCTTGATGAAAGAGAGTTAAATGTTGGGAAATGGTTATTGGCAGTTGTTCCCCTGCTCTGAGAATGTAGTCTATGCTTTAGTTGGGAAGATATGCTCAAATCAAAGCTACTTCTCTAAGGAGCTTGTGTCCCTGGTCATAAGGGGAGTTGGCGTATAAAGACTAGATGAATCTGGGTGTGGTGGCGCATACCTGTAATCCCAGTACTTGGGAGGCTGAGACAGGAGGATCGCAGGTTCAAGACCAGCCTCAGCAACTTAGTGAAACCCTGTTTCAAAATAAAAAATAAAATAGGGCTGGGGATGTGGCTCAGAGGTAGAATGCCCCTGGGTTCAATCTCCTATACACCCCATCCCCTAAAAAACTAGACAAGAGTAAATATGAGATAAGCAAAAGAGTAGAGGCAAACAGAATTCTAAAACGGAGGGGAAAAAAAGTGTGATGGTTACTAGAAATACCAAAGGTAGCCACTCTCATGTGGTTGCCCAGAATTTGAATACAAGTTGAGGGAGGGGACGGCTTTGGAGCAGCAGAAGCTTAGTCTGAGAACCGAACCGCATAGGTCAGTTTATCTTGACTCATTGTGTTGTTGGATTGTTTTGTGAAAAACAAGCAAGGCTGTGCTGCTGGGCCATGGAGCTGACTGCTAAGTATTTTCGGCATGTCTTCCTGGTTGCAAAGCTTCCCTCCCCCTTAAGGTGTTGGCTTGGCACGTGATGTGTTCCCTGTGCCGTCAAACCATTAAGATTGCTTGGCTTCGCAGTGCTAAATAAAAAGTGTTGGAGGTCACTGTGGCAGCTGGTGGGGCGTGTGATGAGGCTCGGGGCTTAGCAGAGCACCGTGCTTCCCTCTCTGGTGGATGGAAGGTTTTTTACTTTCAGCTTTTACCTGCGGCTCTTTTTGTCTGATGAAATAATGAAGAGTTGAGCAAAATGTAGGTTTATGTGACTGTCCCTACCAGAGTAACTTGCCAGGAAATGGTCTTCACATAGGTGAGTTGCTTTTCTTTTTTAAAAAAAAAATGTTTGCGATGCTAGTAATTCTCTCATTGGGAGGAGTTAAGATTGAGGAATATTTTCTGCATAGGAAATACTTCTTTTAAGGAGAAAAATGTTCCCAGTGTGTGGGGTAGCTGGGATTTGGAATGTAACGTGTGTTTTGGGTGATTTTCTCAAGGCAGAGTTTTATATAGCAAAAGGATCTAACATTAGTAAACGAGGAAAACTTGAGAAACCAGTTAACTCTATGGGCAAGGTATTTCCAACCTCGTATCGCAAGCTACTGCAAAAGTGTGGATCAAAGAAGATAAAAGATCTATAATCTTCATTCTCAGAGGCATGTGTTTCGGCTACCGGCCAAAGAAAAAAAAGCTTAAAACTTGCAAAATTCTGTTTAGCAAATGTCCTTCTGAAGTAGTCTTATACCTCCTTTAGCCAAAGTGAAGAACGTAACACAGCACTAGAAATGAAACAAATTGAATTATTTAAGTATATGTGTATGTTCAATAATGAAATGAAAACATAATTTGTCACCTTTGAACACATTTTACTTTCAAAACATAAGTGCGGACATGTAACATATATCTTAACATTATCATTAATATCAATACGTATTTATTAATTCAGTTAGTGCAAAATATAATGAAAGCACTGGTGTTTGCTCCTTAGAGGTTTCCGGAAGGTAAAATGCAAAACCCGTCCTTTTTATTTTTAATTTGAGTATGACCTAAGTATTTGGACAAGTGCTTTTCCGCGTGGCGCAGTACATGGCAGCTGATGTCAACTGTGCATCCTACATCTCCAGGGCTCTGTCATCCCAGGTCAGGTTGCACTTTTTTGGACAGTTCTGATCTTTTGGAATACAAAATCAATCACCCTTCAAAATGCAGCCTGACTCTGGAGCTCCTGCTTGCCTGTGAGCACTGGGAGGGGCTTGGCATAAAGCCAGAGACGCACAGTCACCCTGCGCAGGCGGGGCCAGCTTTCTACTTCTGAAGCCATCCAAGGCTCCACTTTGTCACACTTGGTGCTCCAGAGGACAAGTCAGCAGAGCAGGGTAGAGGGTCTTTTGCAAATCAGAGAAAAAGAACCAACCCCGATGTGCAAAAGACAACCTTCTGTGCAGCCCTAAAAAAATCAATTAGCCAAAACATTTCTTTTCCTCTTTTAAGCTTTGGTTTTTAACTGAGAAATGACACTGGAGAGTGAGTAATCCTCCTCAGAAAAAAGTAGCCTTCTTCATTTCACCAGTTATACTGTAAGGCCCAGCCCATTCAAGTACAATAGCCGTCCTCCCTTCTCCACCATCTCAGCTACACACAGCCAGCCACAGTTAAAACATACAGTACAGTACAAGAAGAGATTAAAAGACAGATGAGAAGCCAGGCGTGGTGGCGCATGCTTGTAATCCCAGTACTTGGGAGGCTGAGACAGGAGGATCGCAGGTTCGCGGCCAGCCTCAGCTACTTAGTGAGGCCCTCCGCAATTTAGTGAGAACCTGTTTCAAAATAAAGAATAAAAAATCGGGCTGGGGGTATAGCCCGGAGGTAGAATGCCCCTGGGTTCAATCCCCGGTACCGCCAAAAAAAAAAAAGACAGATGAGAGAGCAGTCATATAACTTTTATTACAGTATGTTGTTGTAATTGTTCTAGTTGTTGTTAATCTCTCACTGCCTAATTTATGAGTGAAACATTATCATAAGTATGTATGTATAATAAAAAACATAGTACTTTCCTATTTCTGTACTATCCATGGTTTCAAGCATCCGTTGGGGGTCTTGGAACATATCCGCCCTTGAGGCTAAGGGGGACTACTGTACATGGCATCTTGCAGCTTTGATCCTATTATCAATGGATAAAAAGACATGGGAACACAGTGACTTCATAAACTTATTTTAAAAAAGGAGAAAAGATTTACCATTTCTGTTTTAAGTATGATTTGTTCCTCCTCCCAAACCTATACCACTCCCAAATTATCCTGTTATGATTTTAATGCTATTTGCCAGTGATTGACCTGAACCAAACCAGGAAAAAAGAAAAAATGCTCACCATTTATATTATATTTATTGCTAGCCAAAAATTTCAAGAAAAAATATATGTTGCAATGTAGCTTTCTGCCAACATTTTTCTGTAGGTCGTGTTTGCTTGTATCTTGTTATGGGGTATCTGGTGTATGTGACATAGGGTACTCAGCACCCCCACAGGATTTCAGTAACTCTGTTGTCTCCCAGACTCCCTCCACCCAGTCCAGTAAGTGTCCAGGAGAGCGTGGCATGAGCTTGCAAATGCAGTCCTCCTGCATGCCAAGCAGCAGTGATGGTTGTTCCTTTCTTGGACCAGACCCTCAGTTATCCTAGTGACGCCCTGAAGAGGCGGATGTGCTTTGCCACTCTCAGCTCCATGCCCCACCAGGAAGTCACTCCCTCAAGGGCGCTGTGCACCCTCGTGTGCACACACCTTCTCAAAGCTGCACAACCATATGCTATTGGTTGGCTATGACCATTTTAGAAATGTGGATTTTTTTTCTTTTTCATTTGTGGCAGTCCCAAGGTCTAGGACAAAGTCATAGTACAGGAGACTAGTTCATAAGGCTCATAAAGAGCATGTCCAATTAAACTTGAAGTTCTCTTTCCTTTCAGGATTATCACAGTGCTTAACATACTGGTGACTACTCTCTATATACTTGTGATGAGAGTGACAACTATGACCTTGGAGTGAGAGTGTGCATGTCCCTACCCTGTTCCTGTAGGATGATTTTCTTCCTTCAGATGCAGAGCTTTGTTGGATCTACCTATCTAGTCTTCAGACATGCCCAAATCTGCCTAACCCACAGGGTGTGCACTGCTCAGGCTGGCCAGCGGCAACCTTCCTCAGGAAGCAGAGAGCAAACACCATTTTGGAAAGTTAAAAGGCAGATTGTGTTTTGGATATTCACTCATATTCTCTCTCCTCCTCCTGCTCCTCCTCCTCCTTCTTTCTCCTCTCTCCCTCCCTTTCCTAGTTAAGTGTCTATGTCTGAGAGGGAAGATACAGGAACCTGAAACTTTTAGACTGAAGTAGAAGTCAGAGTAAGCGAGATGCTGCCTGCAATGCGCCTTCTGCAATTCCAGGCGTGGTGTCCACAGATGAGCAGCAGGCTGTGGTGACAGGAGGCAGAAACGAGACGGGAGTGGTTTGCAGTTCCATCCTGGGTGGCCAGAGCTTCCTAGTTGAACTAGTTGGTCATTATTAGAATCTCATCAGCGATTTAAAAATAATGACAGGAAATCAGACTGATCTTCTTGGGATTCCAGTTCAAAAGGTTTGAAGTAGGGCACAGGGAGCTTTTTTTTTTTAATTTTTAATTGTCCAGAATATCTGGATGCTCATTCAGGTTCCAGGACCACTGCAGCTTAGCTTATTGCCCTATGGTAAGGGCTGTAAAAATTCCTGGCATGGGCCAAGGCAACCATTTCCCTTTCATGTATTTACCAAGCTTTTATCAAAGTCCTACCCAGGATCAGATGCGGAGTTTAGTGCTGGAGATAAAATAGTAAAAATAAAGCAAAGTCCCTGCCTATAAGACTTTATAATCTGGTAAGGAATGCCCATTTGCTGCATGTGGTTGGGCATGAGGGACACCACAGAACTCTAAGAAATGCCAATCGAAGCATGATCACCGCGGACTTGCATATTATGGCAAGTTCCAGCAAATGCTAGTAAGGGGTCTTGTGCATTCATACAGGGAGCTCTTTAGCATTCATACAGGGAGGCCCTGCAGCCGAGCTACAGCCTGAGTAACAGCCAAGCACGCTGATGATGGCGGTGCATTGTGAGTGCCGTGGCGATGTATGACATTCTTGCCAGGAAAACACATAGGAGAAGCGTTTAACTCAGACTAAAGCATCCAGAAGGCTTCCTGGAAGAGGACAGCCAATTTTTGAAGGACAAGTAGAACTAAGCTAGGCAATTAAGAGTCCAGCGGCTGTCCCAAACAAACAAATGACCCAAGCAAAGACGCAGAAACTAGAGAAAGCAGACTTCATCCAGGTCACTGAGCTCGGTGAGTCAGTATAAGGTGAGGACTGGTAAGAGACAGGGCGCGGGAGGCTGGCAGAGGCCAGAACACAGGGACCTTGAACATGAATGTAATACCAAGGAGCTTGGACTTGATCCCATATGCAATGGAGCCATTAATCACATATTATTTTTTCCTTAATATATATATTTATCCTTAATATACATATTTTCCTTAATATATATATATATATATATATATATATATATATATAAACGAAAAAATCACCCACAATCAACTGATCTGGAAAACACTAACATTTTGATGTGTGTGTGTGTGTGTGTGTGTGAGAGAGAGAGAGAGAGAGAGAGAGAGAGAGAGACTTTTCCATTCATGGCTTTTAAAAAGAGAAGTAACATAATCAGATTTTCATATTACTTTAGCTAGGCATGGTGGCACATGCCTGTAATCCCAGTACTTGGGAAGCTGAGACAGGAAGATTGCAGTTTCGAGGACAGCCTCAGCAACATAGCAAGACTCCAACCTAGCAAGACCCATTTTCAAAATCAAAAAATAAAAGAGGGCTGGGGATATAGTGCAGAGGTATAATACCCCTGGGTTCAATCCCCAGTACCACGCACACACACACACACACAAAGATCACTTTACTCAGTGGTTTTCAATCAAGGGCAATTTTATGCCCTGAAGGACATTGAGAAGGAGAAATACAGGGGAAAACATTCTTGATTTTCACAGCTGAAGGGGGGCAGAGCAGGCCAAGGATGCTGCTAAACATCCTATCATGCACAAAACAGAGCACCAAAGAAAAAGAAAAAAAAAGTCCATACTGCTGAGGCTGAGAAACTTTGCTCCAGCTGTGACATGAAGAATAGATTTGAGGGGGCAAAATTAGATGCAGAGAGACCAGATAAGAGACTGTTGAGATAGGAAGGCAAAAATGGGAAGCTTTGTGCAAGATTTAGAACGCAGAGTCATGAGAACCTAGTAACTGGGTGAGGAAGAAGGAGGAGTGGAGATGGACTTTCTTCCACTCGACTTTAAGGAACAAGATGGATGCTCAGGAATGTAAGAACAGATGTGGTGCACCGGGTGCGGTGGCGCACGCTTGTAATCCCAGTACTTTGGAAGGCGGAGACCGGAGGATCTGGGTTCGCGGCCAGCCTCAGCTCTCTCTCTCTCTCTCTCCCTGTCTCTCTCTCTCTCTCCCTCTCTCTACTTAGTGAGGCCCTCCGCAACTTCGTGAGACCCGGTTTCAAAATACAGTATAAAAAAATAGGGCTGGGGGTATAGCGCGGAGGTAGAACACCCCTGGGTTCAATCCCTGGTACCGCAAAAAAAAAAAAAAAAGAACAGATGTGGCGAGGATAAGGATGAACACATTCATTCATTTATTTACTCATTCAACAAAAATTGCACAAGAATACCATGTGCAGTACAAGGACAAAACAGTCCTTGCCTACACAGGCTTCAGTCTTATGAGATTAACAGAAAGGACTAGAGAAAAATAGAATAAAGCTACCATGGAGATGGTATATATGCTATGGGAATATGGATGAGATCTTAGACTAAGACCAAGTAAGTCCTTTGGAGAAAATGACATTTATAATGACTCTTCAAGTGTGAGATAGTTATCCAGGCAAAGAGTTGGTAGAACAGTGTTTGAGGCAAAGGAACACTATGTGCAGAGGCTCAGAGTTGTGCAAGTCAGGAACCTGGGTGGTTTCCTGACTGCACATTCCCAGATGGGACATAGGAAGGTGAGTTATGAGGTTGGAAGGTGTGCAGGGACTAGATCAACAGAGCCAAGAATTTCCACTTCCATGTAAGAGCAAAGGGAAGTCTGCAGGAAAGTGGCATGATTTTATTTATTTATTTATTCATTTATTTATTTATTCATTTACTTATTTATTTGCGGTACTGGGGATGGAACCCAGGGGCATTCTACCTCCGGGCTATACCCCCAGCCCTATTTTTTATTCTTTATTTTGAAACAGGGTCTCACTAAGTTGTGGAGGGCCTCACTAAGTAGCTGAGGCTGGCCACAAACCCGGATCCCCCAGTCTCAGCCTCCCAAGTACTGGAATTACAAGTGTGTGCCACCACACCTGGCTATGATTTAATTTATACTGATCACTCTAGTATAAGGAATAGGTTTAATTGGGACAAAACCTAGAACAGAGAACAGTTAAGGGGCTATTGAAATAATAAAGGCAAGAGATGACAAATGTCTTAAGCAGGGTAAAGACAGGGGGATGTGGAGATGAGGATGCATTTGTGAGGGATTTATGAGTTTGGATCAACAGGATTTGTTGACTGATTGGATAGGATGGAGTGAGATGGAAGGAGGATGGGGAGCCTGTTTTGGACTTGTAGGATCTGAATTGCCTCTGGCCATCCAAGTGGAGTTCCTTCAATACCTGGAGGAAAATCAGCCATGGTTCTGGTTAAAAAAGAATATTCCTGAGTCCTACCCTGCTCTACTGAATGAGAATTTCTGAATGGTATCTGCAAGGGTATTAAAAGAGAGGACGACGGAAGTGGAATTAAGTTGACAGGTCTCTAGTACAGATACCTATGAGGAATGGCGTGTGTGGAGATGAGGGTGGACAGGTGAAGGGTGATCCAGGTGGTTCACCAGATAAAAGAAAAACCTTGTGTCATGTTAAGATTTTGGATAATACCTTGCAAGATTTTTAGGCAGGGGATTGAAAAGATCTAGATTGCATTTTAGACAGATCTTTCTGTTGGTGAAGGATGGAAGGAAGTGAAGAAGAAAAACTGAAAGGTTAATATCAGGCAGAATGATTAGAGGTGGAGAAGTGTGGATATGTGTGAGACCTCTAGGACACAGCATCAATAGGACTTGGGAGTAAATGCAGAAGATGAGGTATCTTTGTATCACTTGGCATGGCCAGGTCTGGAGGGCAGCATAGTCTATATGACACCACTCTGGTTTTATTCACTCTACAAATGGAAACTATTCTCATCAGAAACATAAACTAGCTTGTGGACAGTCTGGAGTGGGTGCAAAGATTTTGGGCCTCCAAGGCAACTGAGTCCTGACCCCTCTGCCGAAGGCCATAGTGGCACACACAGTCACGCACACCCTCCAATGAGGGTGCGTCCTCCACTCACCACACCCACTTGCACTTGGTGGTACTTGGCCCCAACTGTGGTCCTTTGGCATCTTCCACCCACCTGCCTTGCTCAGAAACCTGCCGCTTGTGGCCTGGCCAGCGGGTAAAAGCTGGGCTGCGGGGATGTGCTGTGAGGGCTGTAGCCTAGCAGGGATCTGGGAAGAACCTGCACACTCCGTATGGACTCTTGGCTCCAGGCAAACTGAATTATTTGCTGGTTGCCAGCCTCCCTTGCAAGGCCGTTCATGCCTTTCTTTAGCCTCTGTACCTGTTCCCTCCACCTTCTCCCCATCACCGGCCCTGTTTACCCCCAGGAAGTACTTGCCGGTTCCTCTGCATTTTTAGTGCATTTCACTTACATGTCTTTAGTGTCCTTATCAAGTCTTGGCTTATATTTTGGCTCTTTATGTATCTAGTCTGTTCTATTGTTAAAAACTCTTAGAGAACAGTTCCCTATCTTGGTCATATTTGTTTCTTCTAAAGAGCTCGAAATAGTACAAAGCATGTAGGAGGAATGCAGGCTCGATAAATGTTTATGAAGAAGAATAAAAATACAAGCATCCCTAATCTAGAAATTCAAAATGTTCCAAAATATGGAACTTTTGAGAGGTGACATGACACCACAAGTGGAAAATTCCACACCTAACCGCATGTGATGGGTCACAATCAAAATGCAGGTGCACTAAAAATACTGTATACAATTACTTTCAGTCTATGTGTATATGCTGTATATGAAACATAAATGAATTTCAAGTTTAGGTTTAGGTCCCATCCCCAAGATATCTTGTTAGCTATATTCAAATATTCCCAAATTCAAAAAAAGAAAAAGAAAGAAAAAGAAAACCTGAAATCCAAAACACTTCTGGTCCTAAGCATTTCAGATAAGGAATGCTCAACCTAAATTTTACCTCCAGATGTTATTAGTAGAGGTAGTATTTCTGAGCAATATGAAAAATATCCATAATATTGATTTAAATTTCTGTTTAAAATCTGAGCTAAGCTGTAAAATGCATGTAGATCTCTTTAACATATAAAATTATTTGGCCTTCCAGATTTTATGCTCACCTTTCATGAACCACAGAGCAGCTAGGAATTTGAAGGAAAGACAGCTGTGCCTTGCCACTTTGGACTGCTCCAACCTAGAGTCCAAATTTGTTTAACTCATTATTTCCCTTGCTGTTCTTTTGGTAGCAGAGATGGCCTGATTTCATAAAGAGCCCTGAGTCAGTACAGTCTGTTAAATCTTGAATTCAGACAGATCACACCTTGGCATAGGATTGTAAATTCCAAAGGTCAATGTCTATCGCAATTTTGGACTTCAGTCTTATAAGTTTTTCACCCTTTCACTGAATTTGAGAGAAGCAACATAAATAGTAAAAGCATACTTGTTCACCTCCAAAATGATTCCATAAGTGGAGCATCTGTAGAAAAATAATCATCCTGAAGCAATATTTATAGTTTTCTTTTTAAACAATTCTCTTATTGGTTAAATCTAGTCCTGATCTAATTGTTCTTTAAAAGAAAAATGCACAGAAACAGAAAAAGTTTCCATTTGCAAGAAGAGTCAGTGTGCCATACTGGTGCAGGAAGGCTACAGATCCAGATAACTGGTGCCCAACTCCTCGTCTGGCCACTTACAGTGAGCCTTGAGCCATGTATCCTAACTTTCCTGTACTTCCGTCTTCTTGTCTATAAAATGGGAGCAGCCATAATATCCACCTCACAGGTGTGAAGTATCTAAATGAGTTACCATGTGCATAGAGCATGAGACCTGTGCATAGTAAACACTCAACAGATGTAACTATTTTGTTATTATGTTTTTATGCTGTCTTCCAATACAAATCCACTCTTTTGTTATTTTTTTCTTGGCATTTTGAGTAGCAAAGAGGTAAAACGCTGATTCTAAGCAATCATAGGAAAAGGGTTCTTAAATTTTGTCCAACTAACCAACAAATGCCTGTCTACAGAGCATTAAAAATATCTTTCAAGCCTGGGGTGATAGTACACGCTATAATCTCAATACTTGGGAGGCTGAGACAGGAGGATCACAGGTATGTAACCAGCCTCAGCAACTTAGCAAGGCCCTCTGCAACATAGCAAGACCCTGTTTCAAAATTAAAAAAAATAAAATAGGGCTGGGGTTGTAGCTCAGAGGTAGAATGCCTCTGAGTGCAACCTCCAGTACCAAAATAACAACAACAGCAACAACAATAATAATACCTTTTCAAGATACCAACATTCAATGGTAAATGTGCTATTGATTTTCCTCCTGGTGAAAGTTAGGCTCTTCAAATAAATTATTTCTACTTCTTTCCACAGATGTGATGGCCGTGTAGGACCTCCCGTGTCTGTGAGGGGAACAACTGTGGTAAGTAGCCAGAGAACTAAAAGCCACATTAAGAAATTCAGAGTTCCTCTAATCCTGGGTTGGCTTCCCCTTGGCTCAGCTTCAAATTTACTTTAGAAGCTCAGATTTCTCCTCGAGAGTTCGCATTTCTCAAGGGTGGCTGATTTCCAGTTGGCTCTGGAACTGGAAGGCTCCAACATAAGACTCCTCTAGGAAGGATTGGCACGTCCTGTTTCCACTCAGACCACAGCTGCATCGCTGACCTTTACCAGGTGGCACTCCTGTATAGCCCTAAAGCGTAGGACAGAGGGAGAGGCAAGAGGTGGCCTCGGGCAGCTCTGTAGGCTGGTGCGGTCTGGCCTGGACCCTTTCTGAGTGTGATCATCATTTATAGTCAAAGAGGAAAACACCAAGATGTGAGGGGCACCCGGCTGGAACAGGCTTGTAGGAGAGGACTGACCCAGCATGACCCTCTCTCCACCAGAGGCTTAAATTCAAACGCACCACTGTCTTCACATGCTGACGAGACTGAGGAGCTTTAAGTTTTCTGTTTCTGCTTTTTTGTTGTTGTTTTGTTTTGTTTTGGTACTAGGGACTAAACTGAGGGGCATTCTACCCCTGAGCTATACCCCCAGCCCTACTTTTTTCCCCCAGTACTGGGGATTGAACCCAGGGGCATTCTACCTCTGAGCTATACCCCCAGCCCTATTTTTTATTCTTCATTTTGAAACAGGGTCTCACTAAGTTGCAGAGGACCTCACTAAGTAGCTGAGGCTGGCCACAAACCTGGATCCTCCAGTCTCAGCCTCCCAAGTACTGGGATTATAGGTATGCATCACCATGCCCAGCTGTTTCTGCTTTTTCTGATAAAAAGCAGATCAAGAAAGACTTCTGTGTAACTTATGTGGTTAGGAAATGAAAGGCAAACTTTGGAGAAGGACCTAAAAGTATAGGAGGAGGGCAGAGGCATTTTTCAGTTTATTATGACCTTAGTATTAGTACCATATACCTTTCATTCTGTCTCTCTCTCTCTCTCTCTCTGCGTGTTTGTTTGTTTTTGCAAGAAGCATAGGGTAGAATTCTGGTGGGGAGTACACATAAAGAGAGGTTCTTCACATCAAAACCAAAAAAGAACCCCCTTTCTTCTTCAGAGTAGCACTACTTCTCTCTAGATAATGATGGAAACTCATTTCTACTCCTCTATGTGCTTGAGCTCCAATCATGGTGCCAGCACCAAGAACTCCTACACTCTAATAAAGAATGTATTATTATACAGGCACTTGATACCAATCATTTCACTTAATTGAGAAAAATCTATGAAGGAGGTACTATTATTGCCCCCCTTTTTTTCTTTTGTGGTCCTGGGGATTGAACCCTAAGGTATTTTGCCTTCGAGCTACACCCCCAGCCCGATTTTATTTCTTATTTGGAAACAGGGTCTCGCTAGGTTAATGAGAGTTTCACTACTTGCTGAGGCTGTCCGCAAACCTGCGATCCTCCTGTCTCAGCCTCCTAAATACTGGGATTACAGGCGTGCACCACCATGCCCAGCTATTGGCCCCCTTTTAAAGACAAAGAAACTGAAGTTTTGAGAATTTCATGATCATGCTCAGGTCACAGTGGCAAATGGTAGAGTCAAAATCAGAAAACCTGAGTCTCTTTAACTTTACAGCCAGAAGTCAATAATGCCTACAGCTGGCCAGCCCTGAAGCTCTGTTTGCATATGGACCCTAGTTGATTGCCACCTGCAGAAACACTCTTGTAACTGCTCCTGGAAGAAGCACTCTTGGTAGTGCTATTATCCTTCCTTTGAGAAAACAGTTACTTAACCACTTTGTATCTTAGTTTCTTTTTGGTAAAGTAGAAATAACAACAACAAAAACAAAAACAACATGGACCTCATAGGGTTGCCATAAGGATTAAATTAATTAATAGTTGTAAAACAGAGCTGAATGCGGTGTACACCTGTAATCCCAGTACTTGGGAGACTGAGAAAGGAGGATCACAGATTTGAGGTCAGCCTCGGCAATTTAGCAAGAGCCTCACTCAGCAACTTATTTTCAAAATAAAATAAAGCTGAGTGTGGTGGTGCATGCCTGTAATCCCAGTATTTGGGAGGCTGAGAGAGGAGGATTGCAGGCTGGCGGCCAGCCTCAGCAACTTAGTGAGACCCTCTGCAACTTAGTGAGACTCTGTTTCAAAATTAAAAAATAAAAATAGGACTGGGGGGGTGTAACTCAGAGATAGAATGCTCCTGGGTTCAATCCCCAGTACCAAACCAAAAAGAAAAAAGAAAAAAAGAACAGTGTGTAGCACTGAGTAATTCCTTACTGTTGGCTGTTACTATTCTTGGGGGTCACAGAGAATTGCCTGAAGGACTCCTGTGGTGTTTGAAGCTCAGTGAGCTAGAAAGTGTGTCCCACAGGACTAGAAGCCAGAGTCCCACAATGCTGGCTTTCAGGATCTCAGTCACATTCTCAAATTTGGTCCATAAAATAGACTGAGTAAAACGAGGTCTTTATACTACTACAATCCACTGGCCTATACTGCCAATTGCTGTGCCAATTGCTGCGCGCAGTTCTGACGTGGTTAGACCAACAAGCCTTCTGTCAGCAAGTAACCTTAGAACATCTGAGAACTTCCTAGAGCAGCCAAACCTGCAGAACAGCTGTCAGAGCTGAAACCCAAGTGCACTGATACTATCAAAGGCCTTGGTAAAGTCAACGGATTAATTTCTCAAGGTAACCCTCAAAGTGTTGACCTATGCTTGCATAGGTCACCTCTACCGATGTCATTTGTGGCTTAAAGCCACTTATTCATTTCGTCTTTCAGTTACTGAGTGCTCAGGCTGTGCCAGGCAGCAGAGATACACAGGCAACTGTGACATGGACCTGTGTGTGGGCATCACACAGCTCAGAGCACTGAATGCCAGTGTGGGCCCAGGGGCATGGAACTGGCAGTATCGCCTAATGGTAGGCACAGCCAGAGTTTGCCCAAAGATAAGGAGTGACTAAGTGGCCCAGGCTATAATTTTTTTTTGTACTGGGGATTGAACCCAGGGGCATTCTACCCCCAAGCTACACCCCCAGCCCTATTTAATTTTTGTTTTGAAACGAGGTCTCACTAAGATGCTAAGGCTGGCCACAAACCTGTGATCCTCCTGTCTCAGCCTCCCAGGGATTATAAACGTGCGCCACCATGCCTGGCCTCTCCTGTTTTTTATAATAGCTGTTAACTGGGAGTCACAGCCCCTGACTGGAGTCAGTTATTTTCCCAGCTCTTCCCTCTTAGATCCATATACTCTGAGCTGTGAACCAAAAGTGGCAACCAGGAGTGTCAAGGAAAGATCTCTCTTGATCCTCAGACTGGATTTTCAAATTCTAAGGATGCTAAATTAGCTTTTCTGTTTTATAAATTCTAGGCATTTGCATTTCTTTTTATATACATTTTTCATCTACTTTTATCCTATGGTTCTCAAACAGCAGAGGATGGTCAGTTTGAGCGCTACTTCCAGGAAAGAGTGCAGAAGCATCCTGAACTGGGCTCTGTCTTCTTAGAAAGCAAAGTTGAAGCCGGGCATGGTGGTGCATGCCTGTAATCCCAGAATATAGGAGGCTGAGACAGAAGGATCGCAGGTTCGAAGCCAGCCACAGCAATTTAGCAAGGCTCTCAGTAACCTAGTGAGACCCTGTTTTAAAGTAAAAAATAACTGGATCATATGGTGGATCCACAATTTTCTGAGGAATATCCATACTGATCTCCAAAGCGACTGTACTAATTTGCAATCCCACCAACAGTGTAGAAAAGTTCCTATTTCCCCACATCCTCGCCAGCATTTATTGTTGTTTGTCTTCTTGATGATTGCCATTCTGATTGGGGTTAGATGGAATCTCAGAGTAGTTTTGATTTGCATCTCCCTGATTGCTAATGATGTTGAACATTTTTTCCTGTATTTATTGGCCAGCTATACCACTCCTAGGTTTCTTTCCAAAGGGACTGAAATCAGAATATTATATTAATATATACATATCCATGTTTTTAGAAGCACAACTCACAATAGCCAAATTATGGAACCAACCTAGATGTCCATAAACAGATGAATGGGTTACAAAATTATGGGATATATACACAATAGAATTCTACTCAGCAAAAAAGAAAAACAAAATTATGTCATTTTCAGGAAAATGGATGAACCTGGAGAACATTATGTTAAGTGAGATTAGCCAGTCACAGAAAGTGAAGGGTCATATGTTTTCTCTCATATGCAGAAGCTAGGGAGTAATTGGGATACCAGAGGAACTTAAGATAATGGAGGAGAAACCTCAGTGGAGCCAGGGAGGTGGTCTAGGGAAAGGGGTGGGGGAGAGGGAGGATCAGTGAAGGAATCACTTCCATTGACATTATGTACATATGTGAGAATACCAATGTCAATTTCAATATCCTGTATGGGGAAGGGGGGAGTGAGGAGGGAGCAGGGGGAAGCCCACCAAGTGCTGTGTGCATGTATGTCACTATCAACATGATTTATATTATGATGTGAGACTAGAATGTACCAATTAAAGTATAAAAAACACACATGAAAAATAATAAAATAAAATAAAAAATAAAAAGGGCTTAGGCCAGTCTCACCAATTTAGCAAGGCTCACAGTAACTTAATGAGATCCTGTTTCCAAATTAAAAAAAAAATAGGGCTGGGGGTGTAGCTTAGAGGTAGAATGCCCCTGTGTTCCCAGAATCACACACACACACACAAAAAGAAAGAAAGACAGAAAGAAAAAAGAAAAGAAAAGAAAGAAAAGAAAAGAAAAGAAAAAAGAAAAGAAAAGAAAAGAGCGAGCTCGTAGGGTTATTAAAATACTGAAATAAAGTCACCCATACAAAGCCCTTAAAATATTGTTTACCGTAATCAATGTTTAATTGCTGCTACTGCTAAGAATACTATTAATAATATCTTGCTGTACGTGGTGGCACACAGTCCTGTAATCCCAGTACTTGGGAGGCTGAGACAAGAGGATCACAGGTTCGAGGCCAGTCTCAGAAACTTAGTGAGACCCTCCAAAACTTAATGAGACACTGTTTCAAAATAATAAAAATTAAAAGAGGGTTGGAGGTATAACTCAGAGGTAGAATGCCCCTGCATTCAACCCCCAAGTACCAAATAATAATAATAGCAATAATAGTAATACCTCACACATTGCTCAAATAAAAGTTAGGGATTGATAAAGCAGCAGTAATGTTAAATCTTCCTTATGTCTGATACCAGCCTTTGACTAGCAGTTACTTTTTTGGAAACAGTTTTATCACTAAAAAAATAAAATCCTTGCTTTGTTAAGGCTGAGTATAAATAAAACCTGATATGTTCTCTTAGCTGTGTAATTTACATCTCTATGTGTTGGAAGCATCCTGAACATGTTTGGTGAATAGAGTTGGTCTTGAAGTGGAGGATCCAGTCAGAGATAGAACCAAAGGAAGTGATGGCAGGGTCTCCGCTGGGAGGAACCCTTCCCAGCCCAGGGAGGCTCTTCTCTCCACCCAAGCCCATGTCCTTCCATTTCACTGCAGACTTTCACCATACAGTGTGATGCAGGAGACCGCAAGGAAGGTTCTGTGGTCTACATAGAGGAAATTTGAAATTTGTTCAGGTGTTAAATGGTTGAGAGACAACAAAGCTTGGTATTCTCTGGGTCAGACATATCTATTCTGCCCCAACTGCAGATGTGGGAGGGATGGATTTGTAAGATCCATGGCTAATTGTTAAATAAAAAGTAGGAGAGATATTGGGCAGGGGACAAAATCGAACACCTTGAATTAACTTTGCTCTGAATTCTCAAATGATTAGTTTAAGGTTTTATTATCTCCAATTGATATCTCACCATAATTATGTTTTGATTCTAATATCTGTTCATTACTTAATTGTATATTAGTGTGTTAAATTATACCCAATGAGCCAGACATGGTGGCGCACGCTTGTAATCCCAGTGCTTGGGAGGCTGAGACAGGAGGATTCGGGTTTGTGGCCAGCCTCAGCTACTTAGTGAGGCCCTCCGCAACTTAGTGAGACCCTGTTTCAAAATAAAGAATAAAAATAGGGCTGGGGGTGTAGCTCAGAGGTAGAATGCACCTGGGTTCAATCCCCAGTGCCAAAAAAAAAAATTATACCCAATGACCAATAAGTTATGAGAGCCTTTCTTCCTTATTAATAAATCATTTCCGAGAATAGTCACTTGTGGCCTGCCTACCCGTGGAGCTGAAAACTACAAGCCAATGAAATCTGGGCAGGCATCTATAAGAAATAACTAACCTAGACCTTGAGAAATAAAAAACAGGCAGGAGTGAAAATTCTAGGTTGTGAGGAATGTAGGGTTAAAAGGACCTGGGTGTTAGAACTTAAACATTAAAAAAAAAAAATCAAAGTTTTGGAAAGCTCAGACATCTGGTCTTAGACATTAAAGGTGAGAGGAAGTGGAAAGGGGACTCTTGGGCAGGAGAGGGATTCAGGAGACAAAGGGTGGGTAGCAGAGTGAGCTAGAATTAAGAAACTAGAAAGGGAAGCTCTGTTGGCCGCTCAGGATCAGCGCAGGAGGAGCTGAGGTGGAGTTAGGAGTGACTGAGCCAGTTTGACAGAGGAAATGCAAATGGAGTTTTGGCACAAGAAAGTGAAAATGTGGGTGTGGATAATTCTCCCAAGGTTATGAAAACAATTCAGGCTTGAAAGTAGGGCAGTGATTGGATTGGATGAAATCAAGATAAACATTTGCTAGTTAAAAAAAAGAAAGAAAGAAAAAGAAAACTACTTTAGCTCTTTATTAGTCTCCTAAATCTTTTAAAATTAGCTACAATTTAAAAATTTATAAGCCAGGCATGATGGCATATTCCTGTAATCCCAGTATTTGGGAGGCAGGAAGATCACAAGTTTAAGGCTAGTCTCAGCAATTCAGTGAGACTCTCAGGAAATTAGCAAGACCCTATTTCAAAATGAAAAATAAAATAAGGCTAGGGGTATAGCTCGGAGGTAGAATGCGCCTGGGTTCAATCCCCAGTACCACACATACATACACACACACACACAAACACACACATGCACATGCACACACACACACACACACACACACACACACACACACACCAGATTATGCTTTTCAGTGCTTTTGTTTCAGGACTACTAAATCAGACATCTTTTGTTTCAGTTGGGAGGCTAAGACAGGAGATTGCAAGTTCAAGGCCCGCCTCCACAACTTAATGAGACCCTGTTTCAAATTTAAAAGGCTGGTGGTATAGTTCAGTGGTAGAGCGCTGGGGGTCAATCACCAGTACCACCAAAAAAAAAAAAAAAAGGAAAGAAAGAAATCTTTTGTTTCAGAACTAACGCCACATGGCTGTCTAGGGTGGGCTGGGCTCAACCATTCTAGATGACCTCTGGATAGAAACATTGTTTTTCCCTAAATCCACCAATTTCACAAATCTTAAAGTCCAATATGAACTTCAACTAACGTGTCCTTGATATAATAAGCACAGTGTTAGGAACTCCAAAATCTCAGCCATCAGGGCCCAGAAGACAACACTCCCAACTTGAAAGAGGTTAATTTCTTTCTGGATTGCCAGGAGCCACCCCCATAAAATATATGCAATTCTGTGTAGGCTTGTAGGAAACCTTGGCAGAGAGAGGCTCTGTATCTTGCCTGAACATTCATAATTAATAAGAAGGATTAATATAGGTACAGAGAAGTTTATGATCGGTTGCAAATGGCAGAAAATTGATTTGTAGTCCTTGAACTAGGACTTTTTTTTTTTTTTGGTACTGGGGATTGAACCCAGGAGCATTCTACTTCCAAGCTACACCATGTTTATTTTTTTATTTTGAAACCAGCTCTCACTAAGTTGCTGAGGCTGGCCTCCAACCTATAATCCTCTGGTCTCAGCCTCCCAAGAATGAGGATTATAGGTGTGTACCACCATGCCCAGCTTGGACTAGGACTTTTAAACTTGTGACATTTTTGTGGAAACATGTAAGTATTTTGGCTGGAGAAGGTCCAGAAATAATATTATGTTTTTTACTTGAAAATTAGCAGGCAAAATTATATAACTCACCTCTGGAAAATCAACCAGTTGACAGTGCGTTTGTCCCCAAGCCCGGCATCATGAGGGAGGGAGGTGGCCTGGCGCCCCCCTGGGATGCTTCCGTTCTGGAGAGCGAGTTTTTCCAAGGTAAGTCCATGTGTTAAATCACCTTCGGAACACCTGGTACTAAAGGGAAACAAATAAGAACTACAGTTAGAATCCAAGTGCTCAAAACATATCAAACTCTAGACTTTATTTTCCAAGTCCTTGTTTACCTTGTTTATCCACAGAGGATACTGATATATGTATGCTATTAACACAAATACTGGAGAACCTTATGGTTTAATATAATTCTAAGCAAATAATCACAGATCAAGGGCTGATAAATATATGGGATAGTAATAATGTTTAGTATTTAACCTCAGGTAAAAAGAAAATACATCTATAAAGTTTGCTATTCTTAAGTAGACTTTTATTGCTCCTGATTAGAACATAAGTGCACTGTGATGAAATCTAATCATCACTGAACAATTAACCTTGTAGTAGATAATGATAAAAACTGAAACAGATTCCAAAAGTTCCACATGCACATGGATATTATTATTATTATACAGTCACAGTTCACCTTTACAGAAATTATTCTGTGTCTAATAAGCCTGACCATTAGAAAAGTTAACTCTAAAGTTATGCACCTGCTTCACCTGGAGAAACTAAATTCAGTTTGCAAAGGCAATGACGTCACCTCCACCCTGTGGTGTGGGACAGGTGTGGTAGAAACATTCATCAGCACCAGCGTCCTAGGGACACCCTTGAGTAAGATGGTCCCTGGCAGAGTCCCAGAGAACATTTCTGCTTCGAAATACGAGTTTTGAAGAGGAAAGCTACCGTTCATGTAATGAAAAAAAAAAAAAGAAAGAAAATGGCCTGGCCTCTCTGAAAATAAAGAGAAGCAGAACAGGAATTGTTAATTTGGGATTCTAAGTGACTTTGAATAATTTAAAATTCTGTTACCAGGAAGTTAAGAGTGGTTACCTCTAGATAAGATTCCTGGTAATTTTATCTCTTTTGTTATACTTTCCTGTATTTTTTATTCTAACTATATTTTGCTTTTATAGTCAACAAAAGTCTACAAGGAGGAAAAAACATAAAGAGTTTGAAAGGAAGAATGGAGAGCAAAGAGATTTTGTTATAATTTTTAAATGTTTTCATGTATTTATTTATTTATTTATTTATCGCCCTGCCTTATACTTTGGCATTGCTTGATTATTTTCCTGTGGATGGAGGGAACAGATTTTTTCAGGGACTAGGAGTGAGTAAATAGTTTTTCATTAAGACATTGACAGATGATTCCCTAAAGAATTTCTTCAAGATCCTTAATGCTCAAGATGAGTTGTTCTTTTTGCTGTGCAAACGTAATAGCACCAACTTACAAACAAAATAGAGTAGGGAAAATCCAAAACAGATGTCAAAAATCCCTTTAGAGCCGGGCGTGGTGGCGCACGCTTGTAATCCCAGTACTTTGGGAGGCGGAAACCGGAGGATCCGGGTTCGCAGCCAGCCTCAGCTCGCTCTCTCTCTCTCTCCCTGTCTCTCTCTCTCTACTTAGTGAGGCCCTCCGCAACTTCGTGAGACCCAGTTTGAAAATAAAGTATAAAAAAATAATAGGGCCGGGGGTGTAGCGCGGAGGTAGAATGCCCCTGGGTTCAATCCCCGGTACTGCAAAAAAAAAAAAATCCCTTTAGTACCTGCACGAACATAATTGGCATGTCACATGTGCATCCTATTTGTATGCATTCACACACTGGCGTGTCTCACTTCCTCCCTATCCCTGTCACTAAATCAACATTTTTAAATAATTTAAAATAAACAAAGTGCACCATTTTAGGTAACTCAGAAGGAAAGATTTTTGCAAACCAAAAACTTCTTCAGTAGTTTAAATAATACTGTTACTTATTTCTTGTGTCTTTAATAAATGGAGAATCTATTTGTATTTATTGTAAGATGAATGTGACGAACTATAGCTATGACAGGGTTGGTCTTAGAGAACCTAAAAACCTTAAAAGATTATAATTCGCCTGGCATGGTGGCGCACGCTTGTAATCCTAGTACTTAGGAGGCTGAGACGGGAGGATCCAGGTTCGAGGCCAGCCTCAGCTATTTAGTGAGGCCCTCCGCAATTTAGTGAGACCCTGTTTCAAAATAAAGAATAAAAAATAGGACTGGGGGTGTAGCTCAGAGGTAGAATACCCCTGGATTCAATCCCCAGTAATGCAAAAGACAAAAGCAAAAACAAAAAAAGATTATAATTCAATTCAAATTCTAACAGGTCTTATTGAGGAAGCATGTAAATATGATTAAATAAACACAATTCAAAGTAATACCAACTGTATTGCTGAAAATATAATGTGACTTATCCGAAATCACAGAGTCTGTGGTCCTAGTGAGCACAAGCCCTGCCGCCGGCCTTGGCCTACGTCCTCAGTATTATAAGGAGGTCACAAAGTCTTGACAGGGACACCACCCTCCCTCTGACCTGGCTACTGAGAGAAAAGTAATCAGTATTTGAACATAGAAACTTTATATCTATTTAAAACTATAGTTCATCTCATAGTGAAATCATCTTTATAATTCACATAGAGCAAAAAGTGAAAAGAAAGCTTTTATAGCCTGGATATTACATTGCATTGTACAGTGATTTTGTGCATGGACACAGGAGACAGACTGCCTGAATTCAAATCCCAGCACTATGTGGCCTTGGCAACCTAGTTAATTTCTTTGTGCCTCAGTTTCCTCAGTATAAAATGAGATAGTGGCCAGGCATGGTTGTACATGCCTGTAATCCCAATACTTGGGAGGCAGAGACAGGAGGATCACAGGTTTGAGTCCAGTCTCAGCAAAGTAGCAAGACTATCAGCAATCTAGTGAGACCCTGTTTAAAGGGATGGAGGTGTAGCTCAGAGGTAGAATGCCCCTGGGTTCAATCCCCAGTACCACACACAAAAAAAATTAATAATAATTAAATAAATAAAATGAGACTAGCAATAGTGTCAAGGCACACTGGCACATACCTGTAATCCCAGTACTTGGGAAGTTGAGACAGGACGATCACAGGTTAGAATCCAGTGCACCATAATTTAGCAAGACACTGTTTCAAAAGAAAAAAATAAAAAAAGGCTGGGGGTGTAGCTTAGAGGTAGAGTGCTTCTGGGTCCAATCCCCAGATTGTGGATTAAATTTAAATTTTAATTAAAAAATATTTAATTAAAAATAAATAGTTAGCTGGGCGTGGTGGCGCACGCTTGTAATCCCAGTACTTTGGGAGGCGTAGACCGGAGGATCCGGGTTCGTGGCCAGCCTCAGCGCTCGCTCGCTCTCTCTCTCTCCTTAGTGAGGCCCTCTGCAACTTCGTGAGACACGGTTTCAAAATAAAGTATAAAAAAAATAGGGCCGGGGGTGTAGCGCGGAGGTAGAATGCTCCTGGGTTCAATCCCTGGTACCACAAAAAATAAAAAAATTATAAATAAATAAATAAATAAATAAAAAGTTATTGTGAGGATCTAATGAGTTAATACATTAAGTACTTCTAACTGTGCCTGACATATAGGAAGTGCAATATTATAGCTAATCAGCCTTAATTTCTCCAAGATAATATTCTACTGTTAGTGTATCACTTAATATTATCATACAGAATATTAATTATATTATTCAGATCCATTCAACTAACCATGTTTATAAATTAGGTAGTAATGCTAAACTTTTTGGCAGTAATGCTATTTTCTTAACAGTATCTCTGAGAAATCACATGCGATTCCAATCTCATGAGGTAAACACTGTTGAAATATTATAGCTACCTAGTGACATGAAAGAAATACAAAAACTTGGCTTAATAATACTCAGGTTGTCTAATTAATCAGTGGTAGAAACAATACTGCACTCAACATTATTCTCTTTCATTACCAGCCCATGTCTTGCAAAAACTCAATATACTTCCGATGCACAAAAAGAAACCATAAATAAAATCTGTTGTTAGGAAAATATATAGCTTTATGTCCTTAAGGCATTCACTAAGTTGCTGAGGCTGGCCAAAAACCTGTGATCCTCCTGTCTCAGCCTCCCAAGTACTGGGATTACAGATATGTGCCACCATTCCTGGCTAGTCAGCCCATCTTAAAAATATAATCAAAATTAATGTCATTACATTTATGATACCATGATAAAAGTAAAATTATAGATGATTATGTTTCCCTGAGGGGGTTCATACAACTCAAATTATTAAACTATAAAATAATCAACAAATATTGATTCATATTCTCCTTTAGTTTTAGATGACTTGGATAGTAAGCTGGCTCAGGAGCAATCTGGAAGCTCAGTGAGCCCCGGCATGCCCTTCACCTGTGGATCAAGAACACCGCTCAGCCATTCCTACTTCAGTGGAAACAGACACAGTAATATCACAGGACGGCACAAAAATCGCTACAATGAAACTTCCAATATGTCCATTTATGACATCCTGAGACCAGGAACTCCTAGAGAAGGTTTTAAAACCTTTTCTCCTAGGACAAGGACAATTTGTGATATGTACAGGACAAGGGAGCCCAGAATCTTAAAAGAAGATTACATGCCAAAGAATACCCTTGGTAGTACATCCCTGTGTTTTGACAGCAGGCAGCGATTGGCCTCGCCAGCCACAGGGAGCTTCACAGCGAGAAGCCTGCATTTTCCAGCCACGACTCAGGACAAGAGCAGGTTTGTACCACCAGGCCGCCAGCAGAGCCCAAAGAGAACTCCTTTGTCATCCATCATATGGAATAGACCGGATTCCTCTAGAGACAGGCAGAACCAGGAAGAGTTCCTGAGGGCACCATCACCAATGGAGATCGACCCTGCTGAGCAGTACACGTATCCCAGGGGTTTTCGGGAGACGAGGAGACATGAATTGTACCATTCCCAGAACATTTACCCAAGTGTTAGTTCACAGGCCCCCGTGGATAACGCAATGAGTCCTGACACATTTGAGAACTCAGAGAATATGCCATTTTACCATCAAGACAACCCATTTGCTAGGTCTTTCTTCAGCAATACCTTTAGACAAGGCAGAGAACAGAGATTTGGACAAAGTTCTTTTTGGGGCCAACAGAAAGAACATTCTTCCTGGTCTGACTTTCATCAAAGCAGGAAACTGTTCAGTTCTTCTGACAGAGACTTTGAAACCATTTCCTTTGGAGCAATTAGTGCACCCTCTGTTCATGGCCACAGTGTCCCCTCTCAACACTGGGGACCATTTTCTCCTGGTTATGGAACAAATGTTTTCAGAGATGAGGAAGAGCCAGATCACTGTCAGTCTGATTTTCAGACATCCCCACTGGAGTGCATGGAGGTATCACCCAGCCTTGAGAACCAATCGGCTCCACGTTTCGGCACCCCAGGTGTCTTCTCCATGACTGGTTCAAGCTACCACATCAAATCGAATGAGTTGGAATATCAACAGGACAGTTCTTCCATAGAAGGACACAGAAACAAAGACCCTTACTCATTTAGAATTGCTCAAACTCTAGCATCCTCGTTCAGAACTTCCTTCCCCCAGACTCCTAATGTCCCAGGGAATTCCCAGAGTCCTGACTTTCAGAATTCCACAGTCACTTTGCAGGAAATGATTCCCAACAAGCCAGACTCCCTTCCAATAAGAAGCCACACAGAAGTCACTGGTACCAACAGTGCTTCAGCCGATTCTCGGCCACTTGCTGAAAGTCAGATCAAGATCTCGGTCACAGACGTGAATACTGTGGCCGACTTGAATGAATCTGTTTCGGAAGAAGAAAAACAACGAAACAAGATGGACCAGATGAACACGGCACATGAAATACCCCAATCTGCTTCACAGACAGTGGTGTCAAACTCTTTATCTGGCTTTCAAAATTCTCTCTCCCAGGACTCAGCCAAGAGCAACAGGTTTGGTTTTAGTGCATCTACCACTGTAAGTTCCAAAAGGTCACCCAAAGTCCCTTCCAGGAAAGAAACCTCTCAAATTTACATATCACACAGAGAGAAAGCCAGTGAACCTGAAAAAGAGGAGAGTTGTCCTAAGACACTTGGCTCAGCACCTGCCCTTTCTTTCACTCAGGAAAGCAGAGAACCACCATCTTTCTCAAGTCAAAGTTGTCACCAGGAATTAACAAGTAGTGAAGATATTTCAAACACTATTAAAAATAACCACAGGCACTCTGGACCTACTGATAGCCAAAACAGACAGACTCCAGTAGAGCCTGTCATTTCAGATATCCAGGGACAACAAGGTCCCACGACTGATTCTACCGACTGCAGCAAGCTGAATGCCGGACACGGTATCTCGTGTGACTCTTTAGTTCGGTCATCAGGTGCACCGCCAGATTCCTCACCATCAAATAATTCTGTCCTTGATGCTCTCGTGATTCCTTCTCCTACAGTGTTCTCCAGGAAAAGCCCTTCAGACAAAGATCCATTTCCTGGAGAAAGAGAAGAAAAAGACAACACTGGCAAGAACCAAAATAATGAGTTGGCTGTAAGCCTCGCAGAAAACCAGAAGAGTACTAATAGTCCTGAGGCTACACAGGATGAAGTGGTGGAGGTGGTCAGATACCATTCCTGCTCTCCTTTCAGAAATGGGAAGGGAAAAGGAAGGATACGACGCCGCATATCCTGTATTGAAAAGTTAAGCCAAATGGAAAGTAGCTCAATACCCACAAGCCAAGGCAGAGGCCACACTGAGGAGAATCAAAGCAATTCCACGGCTTCTGAGCTTAGCACGATTTATTGCACCTTGCCAAGAAAATCAGCCAGTTTTCTCATAAACAGCAGTCAGTCAGAAAGTAAGATAATGGCTGCTTCCATTAGGAATGGGCCGCTTCCATTCCAAATAAGAAAGGAGGTAGAAGATCCGATCAGAAAGTACCTGTCAGTCCAATCCAGTCCTGGTTCTCCTGAGCCAACGAGGGAATGTCCCAAAGTGGTTTCAGACTTGGCCCCAGAGGCACCTGAAGCCACAGAGAGGAAGATGAATATAAAAGTCATTCGATCTGCCTCTGTTAGAAAAGGGCCACTTCCGTTCTTCATCAAGAGGGCTATGTCATGTCCTTCAGGGGAGCCAGGCTCCTCAACTGGAAGAGATAAAAGAAAAGAATCGTCAGTCTCAGACGCAGATACTTCTGCTGTAACACCAAGGCCCCGGGAGAGAATCATGAACCCTCTGGAAAGTGACTCACCTGTTAGAGATTGTCCTTTAACCAAGAGATACCACCAAAAGGAATTCTACAAAGAATGCACTGAAAATGACGGTGAAATAGTTGCCTCTAGGACAAGTACGCTTTCCCTTTCAAATGAAGACCCTTTACCTTTTCATGCAGACGGGGCAGAAAAAGAAAGTGGGAAAACATTACATAAATTTAAGACTACTAGTATGTTTTCTGTTTCTGGTGATGACGATAATGTCAAATGTCTTGAGGTGGTTTCAGTATATTATACTCTACCAAGGAAACCCAGCAAAAAATTCTGTGACCTCCTTCAACGGTATACACAGAATGTCAGTTCACTTACAGCATCACCTCAAATGGAAACTAAAACATTCCCTAATGCTTTAGAAAGAGACAAACTAAAATATTCTCCACAAGAGCAGCAAGGTACGCCTCCATCTGAGAATCTAAAGGTGCCCATCAACACTGCTCAGGGTTGTCTTTCTCACACCACTGAAAACATGACCGACTTAAAATTGTCAAATAGGGGGCCCTCAGAGCCTATGGTACAGGCAATGGCTTCTGTTGGGACAGATGCTTCTCTTCATAAAGGAGAACTTAAGAGTAGAGAGATTTTCCCAGATAACATAGCTAAAACACCTCTAGGTGATTCACAAAGCAGAAAAGAGAGAGGGGGGAAATTGCAAAGTAAAACCATGCATACCTCATTAATGCTTCAAGAAAAGACTGCTACAGAAGAAAAATCTGAAAATTGTCAACAGTCCATTAATGCAGGAAACAGAGTTCTTTCTGGTCTCCTGGCCCATTCAGAAGATAATGTTGAAAATTCCCAAACCAGAAGAAGTTCTGGGGAGTGGACAGGTAGTGGTATAGCCTTTATATCTACTGGAAATGGAACAGGCCCTCAGAAAGATTATGCAGCCCTATCTGTAGATGATAGGTCTGGTGGATCACAGCCCAGGGAAGTCAGAGGGAAAGTTGGAACAGGTGGCCAAAAAATGACTGATAAAATGCTTTCTGACTCAGAAAGCCAAGCCTTTGCTCTAGCTCTGGCATTCCATAAACTACAGCTTGGAGAGGAGACTCATGCAGGTGGCTCAGGTTTAGAGAGTTTGCAGTCCGAATCCAGAGAATTACCTCAAAGGAGTCAGGGGATAAACATGACAGAGGGCAGGAAGGTTAGAGATGAAATACAGAAGTTGGACTGGGATCAAACTTTACTTCCTGGAGGAAATAATAAAAATAAAGCCAGCTTGGATGACCTAGAAAAAGGAGAACACAGATCTTCAGTTAAACATAGATTAGCAGCCACGTCTAAAGCAAGCAGAAAATTCCCAGCTAAGGATGTTAGCCCCAGAAGACATGTAGCTACTATCTTCCCTAAAAATGGGAGCAAATCTAGCTTTGGCAATTGGTCTGTTAGCAAACTGGACTGCGACCCACTGTCCCCTGAGCCTACTCCAAAGTCCACAGACTCTGCAGATAAAAGCAGCTTGAGTAAGAATGGGAAGAATGTGGAGAAATCTGAGAACCCCCTCCAGGGTACTGTAATATCCAGCAGAGAACCTTCTAGACACTCCTGCAATCAGAAGTCTAGCAACATTTCACAACGACAACAGAATGAGTTTCAAAATGTCTCAGAATCGCCACCAAAGCATGAGAATTCTAAAGATGTAACAATAGCTCAGATTTTGGAAAAAGATTCCGGGACCCCAGCCCAGTTCCCATTCACCAGCCTCAGGGAAGCCTACCTCTCTGACCGTCAGAGGAGGCTGAGTCCTCCTTTTCTCGTGGAGTCTGCTCGAAAATCTCCAATAAGCCAATCACTGGCCAGTTGTCAACAACAGCGGTGGAGTGCTTCATCTCCCCAGTGGGAACCTGAGCCAGGCCTCTATCGTTCAAAGAGCCTAAAAAGCATCAATGTTCAGGGTGACCGGCTACGCCAGAGTCATCCTCCCAAAGTCAGGGGGCGTCATTTTTCTGAAAGCACTTCTATGGACAACGCCCTGAGCCCACTGCCCCTCGGGAATGAATTCTCTACCAACACCGGGTACAGTCGAAGATTCAAATCCTTTTCTGAACTTCCTTCCTCTGATGAAAATGAGAGTTGGGCTGTGTATAGTAGCAGGACAAAAACAGGTCCCAAGTCTGCGTCATCCATATCCAGACCTATTGACTACGGGATTTTTGGGAAGGAACAACAGTTGGCTTTCTTGGAAAATGTAAAGAGGTCACTCACACAAGGAAGATTATGGAAACCAAGTTTTCTGAAGAACCCTGGCTTCCTGAAAGACGATCTAATTAGCCCTTCCATTCCATCAGAGTCGTTAAACTCAACTTCTCCTAGTGGCTGGGTGTCCGAAGATGGCTTATTTCCAAGTGAGTCACTTAATATATACGAAGATGACCCAGTGGTGTCAGATTGTGACACAGACACAACCACAGATGATGAATACTACCTGGATGAAAATGACAAAGAGTCAGAACTGTGAGGCTTTTTCCCAAAAATGTACAATATGTTGTAGTTTTGCATTTTGCTTTTCACCAAAAGCCTCAAACTAGAAATAGTGCAAATGTGTATGTCCAAAGGAAGTCAGATTTAAAAGATCTTGTCTGGACAGTGTCTACCTGAAACTACCCATTCCTTTATGTTTTCCCTTTCACACTCTCTATATACACACTTCTTGGATTCTAAGGATGATTTCTTGTTTCGAGGTATTCTCTATTTTCTCCCTTTGTGTTTGTTCTTGGCCTGCCTCCTGTCACTTCCCCAACTGTATCTCTAAGTCACTGTCCAACTTTGGCTCTCTGCTTTATTTTTCCCCTGACATTTTTACATCCTTTATTGTGATTTATGCATACCCCTAATATCCCAGCAACATGCAAAACTTGCTAATTACCCAGCACAAGTGCATAACTGTTTTGCCTCTTCCAGTCTGCAACCTGGACTGGTGACATTGAATAAAATATAGGGACAATGACAGTAGAGTATATCTGATAGTCCTGTTTGATTCATCAACACTGAGGAAGATTAGTGACTTTTTTTCTCTCAAAGATAAATTTTCATGAGAGCATCTTATGATATCCATAGTGAAACCTGGAGGTACATGTTTTTGCCTGCCTGCCTTCCCTTCCTTCCTTCCTTCCTTCCTTCCTTATTTCATTCTTGTGATACTAGGGATTGAACCCGGAGGCATTCTACTTCCACATGATACCCCCAGCCCTTTTTATTGTTTGTTGTTGTTCTGAAACAGGGTCTCACTAGGTTGCTGAGAGTCTTGCTATGTTGCTGAGGCTATCCTCTAACCAAGTACTGGGATTACAGGCATATGCCACCACACCTGGCTCTGGGGGACACATGTTTAAAGCACATGTTAGGTTATAGATGAGGGAGTGAATCCCTATTAGTACTCCTAAGCAAATCCTCTGAAACAGTTTGTGGGGATTAACTGGAATATTAAGGGTGGAGTTTTGATCAAGCCAAGGACCTAGGCCAGGCATCTAGGCATGCAGGCAGTGGCTTGGCTACACAGTTTCTTGCTCAGGGAACATAAATGATGGGAAGAGATAAGCAGATGTCTCTTCATGGGGTCAACTTATCTTTGCTGCTGCTCTTTCAACAACTAGTTTCCCCCATTTCCCCAGATCTATCCATTCTCTCACTTTTCATATTTATAGGATAGAACGCTTTGAGGTGGGGCATTTTAGTCACAAGTATCAAGTGGGAACCTTGGCCAAGTCCCTAAAATGTGGAAGTCAGATCTGACATCTGGGGTTCACATTTTTTTTGTGTGTGTTTTTTCTGAATCATTGACAAAACCTTCAGGAAATTCTAACACAGAGCTCCTGGGGGTCTGTCATAGTGTTTTGTTTTGTTTGTTTTTATTCCCAATAATTTAGAGTAAATCACTTCTGATTGCCATTGATACTCTGGCTTTCCTAATTCTTCAGTTGCCAAGCAGAACGTCTGAGGATTTTTCTCCTTCTAATTCAGGATAAAGACCAATGGCTTTATCAATGAAGATAGTTTGCTAAACCTACAGAAAACATGTAGAACTGGATCTCAATACTGTGACAGTCAGCAGAAGTGTGTTTTACCATATTTGATTTGTATTTGCTTCCTGACCTAATTTTATTTTATATTTTTCTTACTGTGTTTCACCCATATAAACTAAAGATAATAACAGGTGTTGGTGAAGTATATAGATATCTGGCACTGATACAAATGTAAGAAAGAACTGTATTATTATTATTATTATTATTATTATCCTCCTAATCATTGTCTTGCCTAGAAGCAAAATGCCAGGTCTAGTTTACATTGTTCCCATGAAACAGAACTAATGAAGATGGGGTAACTAACATGAAAGCTATTCCTTAAAATCTGTCAGCTCTTTTAAACTTCAAGCTCTGACCAATTTTGAACTCAAAGAGACTGATAATAGAACTTTAAACCAACTGTTCTGAACTTTTCAATTCAGATTTATAAGGTAAAGGTTAAAAATGGGCTGGGGTGTAGCTCAGTAGTAGAATGCTTGCCTAGTACGTAGGAAGCTCTACGTTCAATCCCCTGCACCACACCCACACACCCACACACACACACACACACACAGAATAAATAGCATTTTATTCTTTGTTTAATGTATGTTGTAAACTCTAAGTGAAATTTTCATAAACCATATGACCTATGTTTCCATGTAATTTAAAGATATTCAGAATTATTATTTTAATATTAAGATTCTTGATGTTTTAAACGATCATCTTGCAAGTTCTTGTTCAGTAAATACTCCGAGTCTAGATGTTTGCTACAAAAGGGTGAGAGAAGGTAAGGATGAGTGACTGCTTTGGGGCCCAGACTCTACACACTGGAATCTAAGGTCTGAATTCAAAGGTAACTGAGGGCCAATGCTCATTTGCACTATTTGTAATATTCACTTGCTGGTCTGGATCAAGAATCAAGAAACTTAAAAGTTCATGAATATAGCACCTTGTACAGTTTTATACCTTTATAAAGCACTTCGTTAAAGAAGTGTAACAAATTTCTATGTATTTTAACATATGAACTGCTGCTTCTTAATGTTCATTTTTGGTATAGCTACTGTAATTTATAAAAGTCTTTTTTATATTCATAACATGTTTTCTAAAGTATATAATCATTATTAAAATAAATATTCACATAAATGGAGTAAGGCACTAGAGAACCAATGCTAATAAATACGTAAATTATTAGATTGTTTAGATATTAAACTATTGTAACCATTAATTTTGTACTGTTAAATCCATTTAAGTAGGATTTAATAAGATTATTTTAATTTTTAGGGACTTCCCTCTAAATAATTTATCTTTACACTGTAAATACATTGTCGTTAGTAAAATTCCAACTGCTACTAGCAAGGGTTTGGTGATAAGCTAAAAAAAAAAAAAAAAACCTACTTTGGATGGAAGGTAAATATGTACCCTGGAGGAGATGAAAGAAAATCTACTTAGGTTATAAGAAGATGGGAATCATGTGGAAATTCACACCTCTATGAAATTAATATCCTCCCTTGAATGCCAGAGGATTCAAGAGGCCTTATTGCTGAGTCTGTTGTTAATAATAATACTTCAGGATATCCCATTTAAATGTACAGTGTATATATGTAAATATTTTACTTTCCAAGCCCATTTGTGAATGTATTACCATTTAATGACTCTTTGTGACTAGCAGTTCTGTGTATCTGAAACAAATAAGCCATAAGCACTTTTTGTTTTTGTTAAAGCTGTCAGTCCTTCTATGTAGTTGTTCTCAAATCTGTTCTCTAGGTGTTAACTATGTTAACAAAGCACAAACTTAAAATAATGCTTATGCTGAAATAAATGGTTTAAAAAGACACACTGTTTGATTTGGCTTTTATTCCCTCCTCAAATGATTAATTTTTAAGTGTGAGAGTTTCAGGAAAGGGGTGGGGCAAATGTATTCAAATCAATCTTTCTGGTGGCTATTGAGATTTGCCATATAGTTTTTTTTCCCAGAAACAGTGGCTTCCTTCTCTCTTCTTTCACTTATAACTATAAGCAACCAACCAACATCAGGAGATCAATGGGCCTGGATGCATAATAGAAAAATGAAGAAGGCCCGACATTTCTTTCTGGGGATTCTCACATTTATGAAGGACAAAGAAGCTAACTGGAGAAAGATAAACAGGGTCTTTCTACTTGAATATAAGAGATGCTATGGCTGGGCATGGTGGCACACACCTGTCATCCTAGTACTTGGGAAGCTGAGACAGGAGGACCTTGGGTTTGAGGCCAGCCTCAGCAACTTAGCAAGGTCCTCAACAATTTAGTGAGACCCTGTTTCCAAATAAAAAATAAAACAAGCCAGACGTGGTGGCGCATGCTTGTAATCCCAGTACTTGGGAGGCTGAGACAGGAGGATCTGGGTTCCCGGCCAGCCTCAGCTACTTAGTGAGGCCTCCGCAACTTAGTGAGACACTGTTTGAAAAATGAAGAATAAAAAATAGGGCTGGGGGTGTAGCTTGGAGGTAGAATGCCCCTGGGTTCAATCCCCA
>PVJS01008293.1:0-53542 GCA_004027185.1 Glis glis | reverse complement strand
AGAGAGAGAGAGAGAGAGAGAGAGAGAGAGAGACAGGGAGAGAGAGAGAGAGAGAGACAGGGAGAGAGAGAGAGCTGAGGCTGGCTGCGAATCTGGATCCTCCGGTCTCCGCCTCCCAAAGTACTGGGATTACAAGCGTGCACTACCATGCCCGGCCCAAATATGTACAATCTTATATTTCCAGATTTCCATCCGGGGGCAATATTTATAAGTCACATACTTAACTCTTTCTTTTATGGTAAGCCTGAACATATTGTTTTATAAAAATCTAGGAACCATGCTCCAATAATGCATGTTTTCTTAATAGCTAGAACAAATGTAAATAGTTTGTCCATAGGCTGTTCATGTCTAGATTTTTTTCTGATTATATTAAGAGTTAAAGCTGAAATATCTCATGAGTTTCAATAATTTTCTATTTATCACAAAGCATACATTTTTCAACAAGATTAAAATTGTATATGATGTGTAGATGAGATGAGGTAAGATGCATAAACCCATTACTTTTTTTTCATTTACAATAGTTCAAAAGAACATTTCTGTAGGATGTCATAACAAGCTAAGATTCAAATGTTACCTTAAACAAGCACCAAGTCTTTTTATAGTGAGCTTTTCTTCCTCTTAATCATGACGAGGCTATTCCAGTCATGTAGCCACACATATTCAGTGACAACCCAAAGTCTATTGCAGAAAGAACTGTAATACTCTCCAAATAAATGTAATATTCTGCAGGCATATCATTTTAATTTAAGGTATCTGATAATCTTCTTTCAGTATAATACATACAATGTCCTACTCAGAGTGAAAACCACTATTTTATAGTTACTGGAATGATTAAATTATTTTCATCATCTAAATTCAAGTATGCTCTGAATTATATTATTTTCTTCAGTGTAAATATAAAATGGGCAGAAGATTGTTTCTTTTTTTTTATTTGTGCATTGCAATCATACATCTTGATGGGTTTCAGGGTGGTAGAAAAGAAAAGGTATCAAGAAACTTCAGAATACACACAACTCCATGATGATATGAGATAAATATATGCTTTGTACAATTGGGATTTTATGGTAAAACAGAGAAAACAATTCTTCAAACATGTCATAAATATTTTAATCTCATGCAAGAAAGCAGAAACAGTTCACTGTTGGCTCCTTTAACGATCTCTGTGTGTTCTCCCTGGTGAATGTGCTATGGATAAAGGAAGAGACAAAAAAGGAAAAGAGCAAAAACAAGACCAAATTAGCTGTCCATCAACAGATGAATGGATTACAAAATTATGGGAAATACACACAATGGAATTCTACTCAGCAATAAAGAAGAACAAAATAACAGCATTTGCAAGAAAATGGAAAGATCTGGAGAACATTATGTTAAGTGAGATTAGCCAATCACAAAAAAGAAGGGACATATGTTTTCATTAATATGCACAACCTAGGGAGTAGTGGGGACACAAAAGGGACTCCAATGACAACAGAGAACCTTCAGTGGCGCAAGGGAAGGGGAAAGGCAAGAAAGAAGTGAATCTATGGAATTACTATCATAAACAATGTGTACATATGAGATTACACCAACATCATTCTCAGTACTACATTTGGGGGGGCAGGGGGGAGGGACACCAAGAGCTGTGTGCATGTATGTTAACACCAAACTGATATTCACTGTGATGTGAGACTACAAAAATGCACCAATAAAAACATAAAAAAAGAAATGTGTTAAATAATTACTTAAATTTGATAAAAAAAAATTTTTGAACCCAGGGGCATTCTGCCTCTGAGCCACACTCCCAGCCCTCTTTGTTTTTTTTTAATTTTTTTTGGAACAGGGTCTCACTAGGTAGCTAAGTCTTGCTAAGTTGCTGAGGCTGGTCTGGAACCTGCGATTCTCCTGTCTCACCTTCCCAAAGTACTGGGATTACAGGCATGCACTACTGCATTTGGCTGTTGCCCATATTTTAATCTGTTTATTGGGGGAATTTAGTGTTGAGCTTTGGGGTTCCTTTCATATGCTGGATATGAAATCCTTGTCAGATATGGAGTTTGCAAATATTTTCTCTCCTTCTGTAGGTAGTCTCTTCAATCTGATAATTCTTTGCTGCGTAGAATTTTCCATTATGATATAATCCTATTTATCTATGTTTTCTTTTGTTTAGTATACTTTTGGGGCCATCTCCAAATGTCCCAAAGCATTTCCTATTTTTTTCTTCTAGGGGTTGCATTGTCTCTGGTCTTACATCCAAGTCTTTAAGCGATTTTGTCTTGATTTTTATACGTTGTGAGAGATACAGTTCTATTCTCATTGTTCTGCATGTGGATACACAATTCATTCAGCAGTATTTATTGAAACAACCGTCCTTTCTCTAATTTGTGTTCTTAGCACATTTCCTGAAAATTATTTAACTATAATAGGTGGCTTGACTTCTAGGGTCTAGGCACTGTTCTATTGGTCTGGGGTCTGTTTTTATTCCAAAAAACCATAGTGTTTCAAATGCATGTTTTAGCAATCTTGAGGGCATTATTTAGCTCTACTCAATAAATGTGGATTGAATATTAATCATTAAATGAATTGGAGTTCTTTGTTTATGGTTTGCTTATTTTGTTCCTACCACAATAGATGTTTCTACCAATATACTTTTGCCACATTTTTGCTGGCAACGTCAATGTTTTAATTGTAGAGCTAAGCTGGAATTAAGTACCACAGATAGCAGCAAACACAGACAAGGTGACAATCTAAAATTTGTTAAGATATATGAGACTTTTCAGACAATATTTATTGTCATAGCTGTGGAATAGGTTCTGTATTCAAAACGGGTTGAATTTACCTGGAATGTTCTGTTATAATCCTTATTATAATTCTCATCACACATTAGGGTATAGTGGTTTTAGTTTGTTTCTTTTCCATATTAGAGGTGAAATGTTAGCAATCAGAGATGTGTCTTGTTCATCATTAAACTCCAAATCTGACAGTTTTTCATAGATATTAAATGTCTGATATTTGATATATAAATAAATTAATTAATGCCAATAACTTGAACACTTGCATAATTTTTGATCTGTAAATCTCATTTGAATATCTCACCATATTTCAGTAATACAGTATAGACTTAGTAAATATTTGGTCAATTCAACTATACTGTTTTAGGCTAAAACTGCCTTAAAAGAGTTGGGATTCAAATGCACATATAGAGAAAAATTGTTCCTATATAAAATATCAAGCTAGCAAAATTGTATGAACAGAAATTTCTTAATCAATTATTTAATAAAATTCTAAAACTTTGGATAGCTGCCCTTGTCTGAAATGTTCATAACATTTTAAAATATTTTTCCTATGCTTCTCTATCTCTCTTTGACAACAACTATTAGACAAATAGTTACAAATGTAGTTATTTTTAATTTTTACCTTTGCTCCTCTGTGGACATAGAAAATAGCTACTCAGCATCTATTTTACTCCAGTCTTCCCTATATTGCAGAATTCACCATTTTATACCACTGCTAAATCACTTTTAGAGTATTTAATTTGCTGCTGAAAATCTTGACACCCACTTCCCATTCATCAATCTGTCTGATTCTATCCCAAATTGCCTGATTTTATGCCAAATCGCCTTTCCAGATCCAGAAGTTAAAAAAATGAATTTATTTTTACATCTCCTATACTATATGAAAAATGTTGTGAAGTCTACCAAGAATAAATTGAAGCAGAATTCCCATTTGATTAATAAATGGTGATATAAATTGATCATATTGATGCCAAGATATTTGATCTAGATATAAATCATATAAACACTAATTAGAGAGAGACTAATAATGAATTTAACCTTACATGGGGGGGCAGGTCGGGCTTTGCACGACCTTCAAGGAGGTGATTTCTAAGCCCTTGGAATGTGTTGGCTGGTAGGAATGTCTCTGGTTAGCTGAAGGCTGTAGACCATGCCAGAGAGTTTAACTGTGACTAAAGTAGAGATTGGCATGAACTATGTATGTGGGTAGTGAATCATGAAGACTCAATAAAACCTCTGGACACCGAGGCTTGGGTGAGCTTCCCTAACTGGCAATGTTCTCTATGCATTTTCATTATTCCAGATAAGTTTTCACTATCCATAACACCATAGGGAGAGGGTACAAAGGACCTTGTATTTCAATCTTTCTGGAGTCAGCCCTATGTATCCCTGCCCTTGCCTGATTTTAGTCTATTTCCTTTTCCTTGATAAGCCATGCCATGATCTACCTGCTTTCAAGGAAGTCTGTGCATTCTTCAGGCAAGTTATCCAATTAAAGGGGGGGTCTTAGGAATACTCAGATTCTGCAGCTGATGCTAGCACTAAGGGCAGCCCTGCATGGATGGGGATTCCTCTAAAATAATGCACTAATTGGGCATTTGAACTTGAAGATATTGACTTTATAGTTTCTCTAGAACTGAATTTTGCTAAAATGATATTCTAATTTAACTGAAGATAGTAGCTTAAAAATAGTATGAGCCGAACAAAGTATAAACTTAATATGAATTTTTCTCTCAATGTATTCCTAACTATAACCCTGTTAAGTTTCCATATTTTATAAGAGCAAACAAAGACTTGAATGTCTGCTGATTTCTTTTCTTGTTTTCTTTCTTTTGTGTGTGTGTATGTGTGTGTGTGTGTGTGTGTGTGTGTGTGTATAGGTGATATACTGAGGGTTGAACCATTGAATACAGGGGCATTCTACCTCTGAGTTACATCAAAAGCCCTTTTTTTAAAAATTTTGAAACAGAGTCTCGCTAAATTACTGTGCACTAGCCTCCAGCCTGCAATCCTCTTGTCTCAGTCTCCCAAGTAGTGTGATTACAGGTGTGCACCATGGTGCCCAACTTGGCTGCTGGTTTTGGAGACCAGAAGATAATGATAATATCTTTAAGCACTGGAGGAAAAAATAATGTTGAGCATGTTCTCTAGCCAGCACAAATATTCTTAAATAATGAGAGCAAGTAAAGACCTTTACAAATAACGCAAAAGTAAGTGAATTTGTTGCCAGAAGGTTTGCACCTTAATACTAGTAAAGCAAAAATTATCACCTCGCAGGGCAGTGACACCAGGAAGTAGCCAGGAACTTCAGCAGCAATGAAGACCAGTGGGCAAAATGAGAAGTATGTACTTTCCTCACTAGAGCAAGGATTAAACAATGTAAAAGGTATTATATACCTCTAACAGGCAAATTGAAATAGAATTCTAAGATGCATTCAAATTTTTTTTAACTTTTTATGTTTATTGGTGAATGGGACGTAGAAGGGACTTAGAAAGGAAGAAGAAGAAATCTTTAGATGGACAAAGAAGGTGACCTAACTGAGGGAGTTGGGTGGGGAGTGGAGGGAAACAAACTATAGCACATGATGTACATACACAAACCTATAAGACTCAATCACTATCTGGAGCATGAAAGGGAGGGAAGGGGGAGAGAATAGGGTGGGATTGGAGGGAGGGCTGGATGTGCAATGTGTGGATGTATGATGTTCATACCCTGACATATATCAAATTTTTAAGAGACAAGAAAACTGTCTCATCCACAGCCAGTTGGGCCAGGGCAGTGGGGTAGGTTGCTGACAGGCTAAAGAAAGTCCTGGAGACAGCTTAGGAGAGGTGGTTTATTGGGAAAAGCTTACCAGAGATCAGTGACCACTCCAAGAAAAGTTCAGTGGTGACAGGATGACAGCACCTCGCCCCCTCATGGAGCTTTGCCAAGCAGTGCCTCCTCTCCCTCATGGGGTTTTGTCCAGTGGCAGCAGGTTGGATGAGTGACAAGAATCCTTTCCACAGTGCCCTCAGTTCCAGGTCATCCCCACTCAGAGAGGGTAGAAGCGGTGACATCATCAGCATCAGCTTGCTAGTCTGCTTATATGACCAGCATCCCTAGGAACAACTGTTCTAGTACAGGAGAAAACAAGTAGCTTTCTGCACATAAAACTAACTTGCCCTAGATCCTACAGTGCATAGGAGAAAATCAGTGTCCAGATAATATGGACTTTCCAGCCCAGGATGGCTCCTGTTTTCCCCTTAACTTGGGTAGATTTTTGGGAAAAGAAAAGGGGCATTCAGGGACTAGGTGTTTTACTATCCCTCTGCCCTCCAGGGATGATACACAAACTAAGAAAAAACAGAAAAGGATCAAGGGAAATCTAATAAAATGGTATAATTCAATCAAAGTGTGTAAGTAATTACACTTAATGCTAACAATCCAGAAAACAGATATTTTCAGAATGGATGAAAAAGGAATAACACACTATTTACTGACTACAAGCAATCCATTTTAAGTATAAAGGAACTGACATGTTAAAAGGAAATGCATAGGAAAAACATTGGGCAATCCTTAAACATAAGAAGGCTGAAATAACTACATAAATACTTTCACTGTCAGAAGTATATTAGCAGAGAAAAAGAAGGACATTTTATAATGATAAAGAAAAAGGCTGAATTCATCAAAAACACAATAATCAGCAGTATGCTTCCAATAATAACAGGCTACTTCAAAATACATGAAGTAAAAATTAGCAACTCGAAAGAAAGAATCTGAAATCACAGTTGGGAATATCAGCACCAGGCTCTTAGTAGCAGGTAGAAAAGCTCAATAATAATAATAATAATAATAATAATAATAATAATAATTGCTTGATCTGAAAAGACTGTTAATCTAAACAATCTAGAGGTGGTTGAAAACCTGAATGATAGTTATGGGCCATTGTATCCCTCAGAAGTAGAATACATTAGTAGAATGCATTTCTTTTCATGTTTCCATGGGATGTTGATGTAAGTAGACCACACAATGGGCCAGAAAATAAGAAGCATAACATTCTACAGGATTGAAATCATAGGGAGTCTTAGAAACAAAAACATTGAAAATATTTAGAAGATTTTAGTATTTTGAAAAATATTTGAAATTGATTATATAGAAATGTCCTAATATGTATGGAAATTTGAAAATGCACATATTTAGAAATACACATATTTATAAAATGAAAAGTACAGTCTAAATAATCTATTGTTAAGATGAGATTAGAAAATGTTACAAACTAAAACAGAATACAAATACAGCATAGTGAAATTTATTGAATTCAGTTAAAACCAGGATTATTAGGATATTAATCACCCTAAGTGCTTTATATTAGAACATAAAATCTAAAATAAATGTCCTAAATTTCTATGTTAAGGAGGTAGAAAAGGAGAGTGAATTAAAACCAAAATGATAAAACAAAGGATATAATAATAATGGGAAGAGATAAATAAAATAGAAAACAAATAACAGAGAAGTTTTAAAAGAAGATAGATTTTTTTCATTCTGTAATTCCTTTTTAGAATTTTATTGATGCAATATAATTACAAATCATAATGAGATACATTCATATATGCACACAACTCTCGGTGCAGGTCCCTTCTAATGTCCCCCCTGTCCCATTGCACATGCTAGTAAGATTGTTAGTGATTCTTTTTACATGGATATAATATCATTTGGTCTGAAGAAAGAAAATTTGGGGGAAATTATTTTATTACCTATAAAGACCCTAACTAAACCAATCAAGATAAAGAATTACACATATCATAAACATTAGCAATAAAAGTAGCTATCAATCAACAATTTAGAGATACAAAATTCTAAATTCTAATCCTACCACCTCCAGAGAAATAACTGCCATCCAAAAATTGGCTATGATTCAGTCCTATTTTAGCTGCATGCTCTGTCAAGAAACTCAGATGAAATGCAGAGCTATTCCTCAGACTCATTGGACAGCAATAGCTGTGGTAGGGATTCTTTACCAATATAGCATTGTTCAACTCCAGGTATGTTTTGGCTGCTGAGCTCTCCAGGTGCACTTGGGTTTTGCTGCTTATTATCATACCACCAGTGTGAAAATTTCATGCATCTCAGAGATGCAGACATGGCAACATTGCATAACACAAGTTTCAGGTAGCATGGTCCTTCCTTCCTCTTGCACCATATCTGTAGGTTAACTTACTCCATCTCCTTCTCTGTGTTTGGATTTATGTGTAGTAAATGAATTGAATTAAGCATGTAACTTTCGCATTTTAATCTTAAATATTTCTATTCCATGATCTCTAGAATAGTTTGCGTAATATATATTTGTGAAGTTGAGATGATTTTCCGTACTATACCCCAATGCCATCACCATATCTTCTCTCATATTTTCTGTCTCTCTAAATGGCATCAACATATATATTTTGTTCTAAAATTACCTTCGACAGCTGACATTCCAGTTGATGTGAAGGGTTTGTCTCAACTTCATGTCCCCCAGTTCCTCCCTGGTCTTCTAGATTGAGTAAGGTCATCTTCTAGTTCTATAGCTCTTAACTGTTCAGGGTTATGTGACAACTGTCTGCTTACCACAATCCACTCTAAGTTATTTGAGGCAAGAACTCTGTTTTCCTGACATTATAGTTCCAACACCCATCATAGTGCTTGGTATTAGCAGATACGATCTACATTCTCCTTTGCTATATAAATGCTAACTGCAGTTTCTTTCCTACAATAGGAATCTACACTGTTTTCAGAGCTGACTGGATGGGAAATAATCTCTAAAAGGAAACTACTGAACAGTGGCATTTTACTCTGAAAAAAAAAGGCATTGGCTTTGTGATAGGACAGGCTGATAATAGTAATAGAGATTGAAGTACAAGTTATCTTTTGTTAAGAAAGAGGCCATCTCATGCTGGGAAAACTTGACATGCAAATGAATGTACTAAATTCTTTGAAAGTTCAGCTATAATCTATTCTGAATGCTAACCCAGACTGCTGAGTGATTTTTTTTAATCTTCCCTTTTTTACCTATGCTGTCAAAAGAAGCTCTAAAATTAGCTAACAATTGATATTCCTTTACTTCATTTTCCCCATAATATGACTAATAAAATAGTCAAGTAACATATGTTTTATTAGTATTTCAAATTGCAAATTAGAGAAATCAACTCTGTGGTATCTTGCAGAATGGATTTTTCTAAAAAAATCCTCTACATAGATCCCTAGAGAGAAATATATTTATGCAGTTAAATTTTGTGCCAAAATTATAATTTTTAAAATAAAATCTAGTTCAAGACAGATATTAGATATTTTCTAAGTCCTATAGAAAATTTATCATACTTAAAAATGAAATCAATCAGTAATATGTATAGTTTTCTTCTTGTTAAAAGTAAGTGGTATTATTTCAGAATATAATATTTGTCCACATATATATCAGTTTTGGAATAAAATTTTACCATAACATGCCAATTAATTATGACATGTGTTTCCTTGTGAATTTTTCACCTCCCCATAATGCTGTAAAATCTTAGGTTCTTCCTTCAATTTCCCCAGATGCCTTGATGACTCATTTCATTTCTCAAATGGGAGTTTCACAAATTTAATTCTCTGAGTGTGTTCCCTGTTTTATATACTGGCTGTATTGTTCATTTACTTAACAAATAAATATTTGAATGCCTGTTAGATGTTCTTTTCTCCGCTTTTCCCACTGATCATAGCTAGTCTAGAATCTTCAGCTTCAGTCACCCAACTGTCTGCTCGGTGTTACCTTCATGTTTCCATATGACTACTGTAATTTTAACTGTATGTCAATAAAACTCCAAACTCAAGGCAACCAACATTGATCTCTCCTTCAGCCTCCTCCACACCGCTGTTGGAATAGTCCCGATTCACAAATATGAGTGTTCCATTATGCTATTCAGAATTCTTATATTGCTTACCACTTCTTTATATTAAAGTTCCTCACTGTCAAGCAACTTCACGTAATATTCCTAAAATATAGATCTCTTTTTTGCCTTTAACTCTACTTTTCACCAAGTGTTTCCCAGAGCTCTGTCTTCTAGCCAAAAACACATGTGAGTATATCTCACAGTTTTCCACAGATCCATGGCTTCACTTACCTATTCCATTTGTTGAGCATTTTCTTAACTTTTTAAAATTAGAATCATTTATTTCTTTTAACTACTTAAAATTTGCAGCCACAGCCTTTCACTAACCCACAGGGAAGGAAACAGGTGAAGACTGTTTCTCTAGGGGGTGCTGTGAAAGCTGTCTCATACAATGTGTGCTACAGAGACATTTGAAATGTAACCCTCTGTACCTAAGAAACTTATTTTATCACCCAACCATTACCATTAAGCACTCAGACATCCATTTTATAAGAAGACATTTTACCTTTTTAATATCGTATCTACATTTTATCATCAGATTAAGTGCACTCTCCGTCCTGGGTTCTGAATACACCAAAAAGGGGATGGAACTTTCTGTAAGCACACATGTCTTCTTCATTTACGTTTCTGATCACCTACTACTTTGGATAGTTGTTGCTTCTCTAATCTCTGATTCTAAATTATAAAGTCCTGAGACCAGGGACTTATTTATGTATGAATTCCTCACAGACCCTAAAACTGTGGTAAGTAACAGAACATCTTGCAAGCACTCAAATATTTATTTGTTGAGTAAATAAATAATGCAAAAAGTACATAAAAAGTGAAAGAAATAACATCAAGAGTTTCACAAATGCATTAGCCATCAAAGAATTTACTATCCTGACAGCCCTACATTCTGGAAAATCTTATCTGTAGTTTCTTCAATAAATTTAATAAAATAAGTTAATTATTTATAAAATATATTTCTAGTCTATATCATTAAAAGAGCAATAACTTGTTTAAATGCAGAATACACACCAAGATAAAAATACAAACTAAACAAAATGACATAAAAATTAAAATAGTTTTTCAATCTTGTACTCCAGTTTCCAATCCCTTTCAAAAAGATGACCCATTTCACCAATCCCATAAATATTTTCCAGAGGTAATCTACACAAACGCAAACCTAGTTATCTGTATCATTTTGTCCTTTTACAGGTGTTAGTATACATATACCGCATTCTGAAATCTATTTTTCGAGTGAAAAATAATGAGAGATTTTTTAATGTAGATATTATCCTTATCATTCATGTTTCTCAGTGATTGTACCACTATCTGTGTATATGACTGACACATTACTGGGCATGGAGAACTTTCTTTGCAATTTCTGCTTTGGTTACAGAAACTTGCTACAGTGAATCATTTCTGTATTTAAATATTTGCATATATCTGATCTAAAACTGGAAGATATTTAAATAGGAATTACTGGATCAAATATTTGTTAGTGTTTATTTTATAAATATCACTATATTCTCCTACATATATACTGTATTAGCTTTCTATTTCTGCATGCTAACATATCACCAACTTATAAGCTTCAAACAATACATGCACATTTCTTTTATCTCTGTTTCTGTGGGACAGAAGTCCAGACATGGCTTACCTGAGTTGCCAGAAGACCTCAATCAAGGAGTCATGAAAGGCTGGGATCACATCTTAATACTCAATGGGGGACGATCCTCTAAGACCGCTCGGGTTGTTGGCAGAATTTATTATCTTGGGCATAATGACTGAAGGCCTCACTTTTTTGCAGACAATTTGATGAAGGCCACTCTCAGCTCCTAGATGTCACCCTGAGGTCATTATGTTGTGGGCCCCCAATGAGGCCACTAGTGCCATCAAAACCTGTAAACAAGAGACTCTGTGAATGAGGGAGGTGCGTATTACTTAATGGAATCATTTCCATGAAATCAAATGCATCCTGCTGTCAGTGTTGAGGTATTCTCTTGGTTTGGAGAAGTTACAGGTTGCAGCTTCACTCAATGGGATTATTCCAGGACCTCATTGCCTACAGGTAGGGATCATGACACTCACTTCAGGGTGTCTGTCACAGATGATGGACTGATGCAGGATCCTACACACAGGGGAGAGAGCCTGGTACTCCACACCCTCACCAAGTGTATGAACCAGGTTGTTGATTGCTGCCAATCTGATAACTGAAAGCCAACATTATCTCACTGTATTTTTAATTTGCATTTCTCTTATAGTATGTGAGCTTTATTCTGAGACTTTTCCCCCTCTATTTTAATAGAGTTGAAAAAATTACATAGTTTGAGTTTCACTCCCTTACAAAAAAATAAATCCAAGATGTATAAAGATTTAAAGGTATTTAAAAAAAACTATGGGACATTCCAAGAGAAACTTCATAATTGATAGTCTATCTACTAGGAAAATAGTTCCTAAATAGGAGTTCTGTGTTCAGTAAGATAGGGAACAAAATTCAAGCGACACGCCTATGATAAACCACTGCAGGGGACTGACCCCAATGCAAGTCGATTATTGGAATTCCCAGAGTGAGAACCAAGCTCATTTCCCCAGGTAGGACAGTCTCAACTCAGCTGAGCCCACTCAGGACAAGACTGATGCTATTCCCAACCCTCCCACTGTAGCTGAGAGGTGAGAGGTCTGGATTCAAAACTCACATGCTCCGTAATCTTTTCCTTGGCCACCATCTCCAAAATTCCAGCCACATCCAGAGCACATTCAATCTCACCTTTCTTCATTTTTCTCCTTTGGCCTTTTCACCATGTAATATATTACACCTTTATGTCATCTTTTTAGTTTCAGTCTCCCCAGTAAAATTGAAGTTCCCTGTCAACAATGATGTTGTGTCCACTTTGGCCTCCACTTAATCTCCAAGACTGAGCCCAGTGCCTGCCATTCTGATCACAGCCTATGCCCAACTACATGCTCTTTAATGAACAAAACAGGTGTACATGTTTTTAAATGAACATAGAATGTAAATGTCTCATAAGTAACCCAGAGTGAAAGAAGATACTGCAAAAAGCAGAAGAAAATTTCCGCAAGTCGTTTCTGAATAGAAATCAATGGAAATATGAAGAATTATATCAATAAACTGAGAGCTTAAAACAGTAGAATGTGAGCAAAGGGAAGTTGTTTGCCAAGAAAAAAAGGTAATTTACATTAAAAATCTATAAAATAAATGAGAAGTAGCAAAGATCAGAATATACCAATTTCAAAGGAACTTGAGCTGACATAATATAAAAATTACTTTGAATTCATTTGACAGCTCTCCAAAGGGTTGTTAACAGCCAGAGGGTAATTGCTGCCTTGAACTGACAGATATTTAGAACTTGATATATTCCACTAGAGAACTTAATTCCTCCATGGGAAAAAATAGATGATCAATTTGCATTTAGTCCTTTTTTTCTTTTCATATTATCTTGTTGATTTAAAGAAACATTATGTGAAATATCCAAGGTGGCCCATTTATACACATGTAAGTGAAGGATTTTCCTTAGATACTCAATGTAATCTGTATTTAAATCTACTTTACTTTGATTCTTCTATTTCATCTTGTAGAAATCAGAAGCTTTATTAAAAATCCTTAAAAAAGCTTCCTGTTATTAAATATTCTTTTGCTAATAACTAGACACTTTCAGAATTAATTAAACCTAATATTATTATTCCATAATTTTTAACATAGAGTCAGCCATTGGGAGACTCAGAATATAAATTAAAAGCAGTAAATTTAAAATGAATAAAATTATAGTAGAAGACAATAAAAATATTTAAAATAAAAAATAAGACTTCAATAAACCAAGGCTTTCCAAGTTCATGGAAAAACAGAGGGATAATGTCCTTAAAAATAGTGTTTATTGAAAAAGTAACCATTGGGTTTGGAGATGTAGCTAGGTGGTGGAGTGCTTGCCTAGCGTGGGTGGGAAAGGCAATATAGTCCCAATATTAACAATACATTGCCTAGGACTAAGAAGTCACATGATTTTTAAGTATATGCTACCTTAATTTGCTAATGGACCTCAATTAAACTAGTAATTCTGCAATGGACCTCAATTAAACTAGTGATTCTGAAGATTTCTTAACCAATCTGTTGGAGCAGAGCACAGAGATTTTTGACATATTTTATTGCGACAGTATCCCCAACACTTAACACAAACAGGAACTCAATATTTCTCAAATATTACCTTTAGAATGCCTACCTATGACTTATTTTTACTCTTCCAAAAAATGAAATAAAGTTCTTATAAAATTAACAGTGATTATTCCTGATGGTAGGATGAATAAAAAGCTTTAATTTTCTTTGAGTAGCAGATGGAGATTTTCACATCACAATTTTCATCTTGCAAAATGTAACTTTTTATAACAATTTAATTTTGACTTTGAATTCCATTCTACTTGATAACAGAAAAAAAAATGATCTTTTTGGCTCCAGGAAATCTCAGTAAATTCAATTTCTTGCCCAAATTCATTTCAAGATTGAAACTCTTGCAACTGAAAAATAAAACTCAATTCCATTTATCCCCCTCTTGTGAGTGAGTCCCTATACACATTTATCAGTCCATCAGCCACAACCACAGCAGCTAAACACTGTGATTCTGCCTTTCCTTCATTCCTCACAGGATCCACTGAGACACTGCTGCTAAGCTGCTAACTTGGTCATAAGGACCCTTCTCCAGGTCAGCGTGAGACACACAGCTTCTGGAGGAAGTCTACAATGGCCTCCTGGCCAAACCTTTGGAATGTAGGCACAAGCTTGATGCTCTAAAATTCTTCAAACTCATGTGGAATTTATTCTCCTACCACACCTCATCAGATCTTTGTCTTGAGGAATGAGTCACTTCTCAGAAACTTGTGTCTGCAGTGAAGTCTATTGCTACTTCAACTAACACATTGGAGTTGTGAGCCAAGTCTTCTTTTTTGCATATTTTCAAAGCTAGCATGTGTGGCACTAGTCTCCAAAGCACAAGGCACAGGACTGAGGGTGCGCTTGAAATGATCCACATTTCTATTTATTATTTATCTCCTTTTAATTGTATCATGTGAAATTTCTAACACATATTAATTTTAGTATGAACTTCTACAGATAAAATGTGTAAATAAATGTCTATCTACATGAATGCCAGTGCTCCAAACATCAATGAAATTGAGTAATCCAAAATATGACACTGCTTTTGTCACACATACACATGTAAAGTTATGTAGGGAAGCACAGAGCCTAGTTTTCCAGAAATCAAAGCATTCTCTCAAGCAAGGGAAATTTTTTTCCTAAAAGCCATTGTTTCCCCCGTGAATTTTAATAGCCTATTTTGTAACTCAAAGTCTATAATTTGACTTTTTGTTAGTCTGCATTTTACCAAACCATGAATAATGGTCTTTGTGTAGACTATTTTATTATTTTACTTTAGGAGATAATTATTTCAGCATTTTGTCTACAATACATTTTGTATGTTATTTGTGGTGGGGGAACTCATTTTTCTCTACTTGTAATTTTGGAAAGTTTCAATCATACTAGAGAGTTTAAAAGAATAGTAAAATGAACAAAATTTATGAACATTGGCATATTTGTGCAATCTCTCTTTCTGTCTGTCTCTCTCTCTTTATCTCTAGACACACACACACACACACACACACACACACATACACTTCTGACAATTTAAGAATATATTGCAGACATCATGTGTATTAGCTTGTGCATAGCTACATCCAAAATACCTGATAAGAACAAGTTAAGGAGGGAAAGGTTTATTTGGCTCACATTTTCAGAGTTTCAGTCCATGGTTGGTTGTTCCAAGGCAGAAACATCATGGTTGCAGGGGATGGCAGAGGATAGCTGCTTTGCTCATGGACACCAGGGAGCAGAAAGAGAGGGAGGGAGAGGGGGGTGGGAAGGGATCAGGGGTAGATATAGTTCCCTGTTCGGGACCCCAATGACCTACCTTCTCCAACCATAACCTACCTACCCATGGTTACCACCCAATAAGTCCACTCAAATTATTAATTCATTGATAGTTTTATCCACTGACAACGTTAGAGTGCTGATCCAATTATTTCACCTCTGAACATTTCTCCATTGTCAACATATGAGCTTTGCTGGGGGACATTCAATATCCTAACCATAACATCATGCCACTTCACCATTAAATATTTCAACATGTGTCTAAAGCCAGGTAATTTCTTACATAACCCTAATACCAGTATCATGTGCAAGGAAATTAACATTGATGTAATCGTACCTGGTATATAATTTATACTTAAATTTCCCCAGTAATGTCCTTGATAATTGCCTTACGTCACCCAGGACTTGATTATAACCTTCAGCATACATTGACATCTTAGTTACCATTTGATCCTACAATAAACACATTTTTAATCAAAAACCACTATTTCCATAACAGTATCAAAAGTAAATCAACTGAGAAAAAAATCTTAAGATTACTTTGTACTTGCTATACTTAAAATATATCCTACTGAGTGTATGAGTCAGAATGGTGTTCCAAAGTTTCTCAGATCTTGTTTTACCTTCTGTGATGGTTAATTTTTTGGGTCAAGTTGGCTGGAATCAGGGAAGCCCAGGTAACTTGTAGATATTATTTTTGGGTGTGCCTGTGAGGGTTTTTTCAGGAGAAATTAACCTTTCAATCAGTAGCCTGGGTAATGATTTGCCTTATGGATGTGGGTGGAGCAACCAACGATCCATTGAGAGCTTGAATAGAAGGATAGAGGAAGGACAAATTGTTTGTCTCTGCTTGGGCTGGGTCATCCACCTTCTCTTGCTCTTAGATAGCTGAACTCGGGTTCTAGATCCTTCCACATTCAGACTGGACTTAGGCTGGCAACTTTCCCCTGTCATCAGGTCTTTGGACCTGGTCTGACAGTACACCACTGGCTCTCCTGGAACTCCAGCCTCAGAGGACGCATGGTGGACTTCTCAGCCTCCAAAACACAGGAGCCAATCACTCTAAATAATAAATCTCTCTCTCTATGTATCTGAATATACTGTGTTCTTTCTGTTTCCCTAGAGAACCCTGTCTGATGTGTCTTCTTTATCCTAGTCATTTTGATATACAGCTAAGTGAAGAGCAAGAAGGTTTTGACGTCCCCCTCCATGAGAGTAAACTTTTAGACAACTTTTTTGCTACCTCTAGGCCTTGACCTCCATTTTCTTAAAGCATTTACTTTATGTATTTTTTCTTTGTAAATCCTTCCTGTGCACCTTTGAAATGTCAATTTTCTAAAAGCCACTTGCCAGCTTTAGAGCCCAGGAGTCTCCTCCAAGACCTGGGAGCTATGAATCTGAAAAGTCGTCATCATGAAAGATAGAGTCTCCTCTCCTGTTCCCTGTGGGAGGGCAGGAGCCTTTCCTCAGTAGAGCACCTTGCTCTAAGTTGTGAAGCTACTTCCTGACAGGAAGATGGGACAAAATGTGCTTTTCCTTTAAGGAAGGCCAATTTGCAAGCACAGATGACCTACGATGATTCCCCAAACGCCAGGGCCTACAAGCATTCCAGACCTCAGAATCGATCTGCACCCTCTTCACTGTTGCTGGCAATGGTACTGAAACAAAATCAGATTCTGTCTGCTCATCTTGTCTGGTGTGATTTTTTTTTCTTCATCTTTAATGGTGGTAGAATTTTCTCATTGCTGTTCATTTAATTTTATTTTTAAGTATGCAAAGCCTGAATGCAATTCAAAGGTCAAGATTTTGCAAACATAGAATACCTGAGGAGTCCTATCCCATAGAGCATATTCCCAGGTTCTCTTTTCCTTTGCAGGTCACAGGTCTCTGGCTCATCCTTCTTATATCTGTTTGGCTGTTGTTTTTCTTCATAGGAATAACCATGCGGGGAAAGTAGCATACTCTATCCACTCCTTTGCATTCTGATTTCATCGCTTCACAAGGTACCCAGGAAAACATTACATTAAGTGTAAATGCCATAGCTAATTCAGACTACGGAATGTTTATGTAGTTTTCCATATTTTGCAATCAAAAATAATGTTGCAGCCGGGCGTGATGGGGCACGCTTGTAATCCCAGTACTTTGGGAGGCAGAGACCGGAGGATCCGGGTTCGCGGCCAGCCTCAGTTGTCTCGCCCTCTCTCTCCTTGTCACTCTCTCTCTCTCTCTCCTTAGTGAGGCCCTCCGCAACTTCGTGAGACCTGGTTTCAAAATAAAGTATAAAAAATAGGGCCGGGGGCGTAGCATGGAGGTAGAATGCCCATGCGTTCAATCCCCGGTACCGCAAAAAAAAAAAAAACAATAATAATGTTGCAATGAATAATCTTTTGCACATTTTTTCTCCTATTGTTAAACTGCAACTTTTACCTGTCATGTTAACTCTTAGGAATGAAGTTGTTCTATCAAAGGGCAAATTGGCAATGTACTTTTAATAGATATTGCAAAATCCCTCTTAATGGGCATGCCATCTGGTGCTACCACCAGCAATGAATGAGAATGTAGGTGTGTGCATGGCAACGCCAAGAGAATGATGTTATACAGCAGAGGAAACGAGCAATACCATTTTAGTATAGTTTTAACCTTTACTTTTATGACTAAACGAAACCATATTCTTCATGTCCATAGGTAATTTATATATACTTGTAATTGTCTGTTCATCTCTTTTTGTTAGGTTTTCTATTCCTTCTTTCACCTTTCATACCTTTATACATCCTTTTGTACAACAGAATATTTTGTTCAAAGGCTAATATTTGATTAAAATTCCAATCAGCATCTAGGATGAGAATGCTTTATCTCCTTACATTTGTGGATATAAAAAATTTGCAATAATTGCTCCAATACTAAACACATTTACATTTCTAAAATAACTTCCACTTACCTCTCATGTACTCTTCCCCTTGGATTTATTTGCTATTTTATTTTGGATGTTTGCATTGATGTTTATATGTAAGACTAACATACCATATTCTTTTCGTGTTATATTTATCAAGTTTTGACATCACAATAGTACTCGTTTATGAAGCAAATTTGAGTGTTTCTCTTCATCTTGCATGCTAGAGAGCAATTGATGTCACATTGGAATGTTCTGGGCTTTGACAGTTGGAGAATTGTGTCTTGTCTTTCTTTTTAAACTGTTATTTGATATTTGTTTCTAATTGTTTGTTGTTTCTATTTCCACTAGTCTCACTTTAGGTAAATAATATTTTATAGCAAATTATCATTTTTTAAAATTTATCCCCAGTCAGGTACTTAAAGTAGTTGATCTCAAGTATAATTTTCTCTCTAAATGGTAAATTTCTCCACATTTATTACATTGTTTATTCATTTTCTATTTTTTATTGAGTAGGTTATTCAGTGGTTTATATCATTTTAATTTTTAAAGAATTGCAAGGTTTGATTTAACCATTAATTCCTTCCCTTCTCTGCTACTACCTAGTTAACATATTTGTCTTTTGTGTGTGTGTGTGGTACTGGGGATTGAACCCAGGGGAATTCGACCTCCGAACTACACCCCCAGCCCTATTTTTTAGTTTTTATTTCTTAAACAGGGTCTCACTAAGTTGTGGAGGGCCTAAGTAGCTGAGGCTGGCCGTGAACCTGCGATCCTCCTGTCTCAGCCTCCCAAGTACTGGGATTACAAGTGTGCGCCATCACGCCCAGCCATATTTGTCCTTTCTGAGACAAGAGGATCACAGGTTCACAGCCAGCCTCAGCAACTTAGCGAGGCCCTCCGCAACGTACTGAGAATCTGTTTCAAAATAAAACATAAAATAGACCCGGGCGTAGTGGCACACGCTTGTAATCCCAGTACTTGGGAAGCTGAGACAGGAGGATTGCAGGTTTGCAGCCAACCTCAGTTACTTAGTGAGTCCCTCCACAACTTAGTGAGACCCTGTTTCAAAATAAAAATAAAATAGGGCTGGGGATGTAGCCCAGAAGTAGAATGCCCCTGGGTTCAATCCCTAGTACCGCCAAAAAAACAAACAAAAAACATAAAAAAGGATTGGAAGTGTAGCTCAGAGGTAGAATGTTCCTGGGTTCAATCACAAGTATCAAAAAAACCCAAAATAAATTGTATGTGTGTGTGTGTGTGTGTGTGTGTGTGTGTGTGTGTGTGTATGTGGTATGTATCCTTATTATTTCCTTCCTGGTATTCTCTTTGCATTGCATTTTTTCCTAGCTTGTCAAATTTGTAATCTATTTAAACTTCTTTGACTAAGTTTCTCATTTTTATTGAAATGCACATTTCTAACAATATTTTTGTATTTTAAAATAAATCTTGTAAGTTTGTTATGCAGTATTGCCACTTTCAATGTTAGAATACCTTAATTTTGATTTTTATATCTATATTCTCCAACAACTTCTTATAGTCTTTGCAAATTGTCAGATAGTAGGGCATTTGGTTTTATTTTTGTTATTAACATGTGGTATTACTTCATTGTGTACCGAGGGCTTTATTCCAGTAATGCATTTATTAATTCTTTCTATGTGGAATATTATTGGGTGATTTTTAAATAATAAATTTTTGCTCAAGAAGATTTATGCTATATTTGGAATATAAGATATAAATATTTCCATCAGATATATATGAATACATAAGAAATTTTGATGTATATATTCAAATAGAAAATATTACTAATTATTTTTACTGGTCTATACCCTTAATCCTTTCTTATTCTGAATGTAGACAGGAATGTCAATATTTTCAATAATTTTGAGTAATGTGTTTTTTGTTTATGAACTTGGCTACTGTTTTTCTCATACACAGCTTTCAATCATATTCGTACTTCCTTTTGGTCACAGTGTTCACCAGAGTAGTATCTTTCTTCATCATATTTATTTCTTTTCGATCTGAATTCTGAATTTTTCCTGATAAGAATTGTAATTTGCGCTGTAATTTTCTTTTGCCTATCCTCCTCTGTGTTTAATTTTTTCTAGTTCTATTTTAAGTGTATCTTGTGAATAGCACTCTTGGGGTGATGTTCTGTAGGCCAGTTTGAAATTTTTGTTTCTCAGTACCTCAATGAAACTCATTGGCATTCATCTACATAACTGATTAGATTGTTCTGACTCTATCAAATTATTTTGTGTCTGTGTGATTTTTTTCTCCATGTACACTTTAATTTATTTAGTTGTTTAACTTCATTTTGGAGCATTAGAGATACTTAAATTTTGGGGTAGTGATTTGCATTATATGTACGAATACGCTTTATAATGGTGTCAATCCCCTTTTTTCTTTTTTAATATACTTTCAGTGGTATATTGTGATTATACATCATAATGAGGTTCAGAATGATAGAAATAATACATGCACACAGCCCTTGGTGTGTGTCTCTCCAGATCCCACCCACCCCCTGTACATATTATTGAGATTGGTATTGATATCTTCATATATGCACATAGCATTATTTGAACTGCTTCCTTCCTCAAGTCTCCTTCTTCCCCTCCCCTCTTCCCTCTCCCAGTCAGTCTACTCTATTCTACTGGCCTCTCTCCTCGTTTATCTGAACTTCCCTTTGTTTCACAATTTCTCTGTAGCATCCACATATGAAAGAAAACATAATACAACCCTCTACTTTCTGAGACTGGCTAATCTTGCTTAGCATAATATTCTCTAGTTCCATCCACTTTCCTGCAAATGACATATTTATTTTTTTATTTATGGCTAAGTAAAATTCTACTGTGCACATACACCACAGTTTCATAATCCATCCATCTGTTGACAGACACCTAGGCTGGTTCCACAATTAGGTTATTGTGAATTGTGCTGCAACAAACATGAATATGCATGTATCTATATGACATTCTGACTTTGGTGACTTTGGAAAGAGACCCAGGAGTGCTACCTTTTTTCTTATTTAGGTTTCCCATATTCGGTTGCAGTCTTATGTGATTTATTTTACTACTACCTATTAACTATATGACAATGAATATACATATTATTTTTCCTCTTTGATTACTAATCCCAAGTTTTATATCACAATATATCTGTGGTTGTATATTTATAGAACAAAACATTTGTACATTATTTTCCACTCATGGATTAACATTTTAATATTAAACGTATAATTCAACATATTCTCTTCCCTCCCTTATTTCCTATGGAAATTTTCTTCCATCAACTCTTGATTGTATGAACCTGGTCCCGAGTGGATTCCTGGGAATCTTTGGTAAAACCATATTCCTTGAATTTTGTATTTTCAAAACTGTCCTATTGCCTTGGATTATGAAGAACATCTTGGTAGGATATAAAATCTTTCTTCATGCTTTTTTATTTGATTTTATTGGAAGCACTGATTTCATTGGAGTCTAATGTCAATTCGATTTTCCTTTTCCTTTGAGAGGGTCTTGGTTTAATTATCTAGGCTCTTAACATTTTCTTTTTGTTATTAATGTCTGATAACAATTAATATCTGATATATTAATATCTGATAATATCTGGATTTTTAAACTTATTTTCTAGACAGAAAATTTTCTTTTTAATCTATCTTATATAATTTAAAATAATAATAATTGATTAGATTTAGTATTATTTTAAAATGTCTTCATTAAAATGTCTTCATTTTAGTGAAATCTATTTTCCTTTTGGTCATTTTGTAATTCAGTGCAATATAATGATTTTAGTTTTTTTCCAGTTTATTTTGCAGGTTTCAATGTATTTCTTTTTGACCTATTTTGGTTTGTTTGATTTGGTTGGACCATATGTTTTCAGTGTTATTTTTTGTTTGGATTTTTTATTATTTAATTTTTTGTAATTATGAGAGAGAAATTTTGCCACATTTTCAAGTACTCATGTAAGATCTTATAATTTGGCTTCAGAAGTACTTTAAGTTTTCTTATTTGTGGCTGGTATTTATGTAGAATATTTATCACTGGATATATTGTGATTCTCATATTCAGTTACCTATTCATTGCAGACATCTGTTTTCAATTTGCTTCATCATGTCTCATATACCCACATCTCTATAATCTAATCATCATAGTGGATATTTTGTTGGATAAAAGTAATTACTGATCATGTAAAACCACCAAGTATTATTTCAACATGTTATATAGCAACCTGCATTTGCCTCTATTTTACTGCACAAACCTCATTTACATTACAGTTAATTTTTGATAAAGTAAGCTTTTTCACAAATATAGATGGGCATTAACCTGTTACATTGTGATAACTTTCAAGAAGTAATGTCATTCCTTGATAACTTCTATAATATCAAGGAATCTAATTAGATTATTTGCCTTCAGAACTTTAGTAAATTTATTTCTTAATATTTGCCTACAAGGGAGAGTGGGATGAGAAGGCTGATCAGGAAATACTCCAAGTCATGCATCACTTTTAATCTCACTGTGATGTATAATTATAATTCACCAATAAAAGTATAAAAAGAATTTTCCTATGGTCAGGGAAAGCATATTTGAAACATCTAACATTGTTCCTTCACTTCTAGAAAAGTCAGTTCCTTGTTCGCTAATCTATAGGCAGGGATTTTCATCTCTTCTATCTACTATTGAATCCTGATACCCCAGAGTGTGACCAGAGCACAGAAGTCACTCGTTAATTATTTTTGGAATATTGAATAAATATTTGAATGTAATCTCCGGAGGTAGATCATTGATTTTTTCCATTCTAGTGAAAAGAAAAGAAAAGACACTTGACCTTGCCTTTATCTATATAAAACATCTGAGTTGATTTAATGGCTTATTTTAGCTTTATAATATGCTTAGGTCATAGCATGAAGGAAATTTAACAACACAGCTGCATATATCATTAAAGAGAAACTGAAAGGAAGTTTAACTAAATTAACTAGCTCATACTCATGAAACATCTAATCTGCTGAATGAGGCAAGGTCACCCCCACAAATTAAGAGTAAATTTAAAACACAATAGTAGTGTGAATAAGGACATAAATTAGTACTGTATCTATAAAGTAATATTTCTTTTTCATTTATTCATTTTTGCTTTTTTTGTGGTACTGGGGTTGAACCCAGGGACATTCTAACTCTGAGCTACACTCCCAGCCATATTTTACTATTTTTAAACAGGTCTCTAAGCTGCTGAGGGCCTCACTATAGGTTGACCTCAAACCTGAGGTCCTCTTGTCTCAACCTCTCAAGTATTGGGATTACAGGTATGCACCACCATGTCTGGCCTAAAATAACATTTCTGCACAGAAAATAAAGGAGCACCCACATTTAACAAAGGATCTGAAACATACAAAGGAGTGAAGCATTAGAGGAAATAAGTCTAAAATACAATCTAACATTCTTGAGGTTGCTACAGATGAGAAATCAAAATCCTTCCAACAGAAGAGTATAAAAAAGGAAAATAAAATCCGTGACCTTATTAGAATACTTGGCCAGCATCACAGGGTTTCTGAAATTGCCACAGAAGCAAGGCACCAAGGAAGTGTCTGTCCCTAGAGAGAGAAATATAATATCAAGCACACCAGGTACTGTGATCTTTGTTATGGCCTTGGATGGTTTACACTTGGTGACACAAATCAGTTAGATATTTCAAAGCCAAGAAAACTGATAGTTCCTGAGAAAAACTATCTCAGCCAAGAAATTCATTCTTCTTTCACAAGTCAGAAACACTCTCACAGGCAGGATCTCAATCTTGTAGTGCCCTTTTGTAAATTGTCACGTTTAAGAGAGGAGCTCTTGTCACACGGAACAAGTTTTACATGCGGAAGGGAGCTCTGGAAATCCTATGCTAAGCCACTAGTGGGAAAGGGTGTGAATTACAAGATGTGAATTTAATGACAGACTATAATTTTTGGTATCGTATGTAATGCCTGATAATTATCAAGTATTGTAGGATGATTTTTAATCTTTAACTGCACATGATACATTAGTTTATTGGGTACATTAACAAGTAATCTGAAATGAAGTAAGTCATGGTATTTAACTGATTCATTTCTGGTAGTTTGCCAAATGACCTTTCTTGATATATCTTTTGTAGTAAGCAACCTTCAAGTCATGTAAAGTTACTTTTTAAATCTATCGACTACCTTCATACCTACCTATCTTACTCATATATCAGTTTACCTTTCCATTTAAGAGTTGTCTTGTACAGGTGTTGAGAGAGGCAACCTGTAGGACAAGCCTTTCCAAGTTGTCACTTACCCTCTGGTCCTTTCTGTCTGTTGTACCTTTTCCCGTGGTTTTCTCCAGCCTAAATTCTTTTGCTACAGATCACTGTCCATGACAATGAAGGCAATTCTTTAGCAGAGTGTTCCTATCCACGCAAAGATGCAAAGATGCATGGGAAAGCTTTACCCCTGCATCCCTCACTGGGCTCGGTAATGATTGCATCTGAACACTCATGTGGGCATGATGGCTTATGGGAAGGGAAGTGAATGCGGAGGGAAAAAAGAACTCAGAATTCTCTGCTAACAAGATGAGTCATGTAGGGAATGATGTGAAAAGGAGGGAAGGAGAAGTCATCTAACCCAAGGCTGAGGGGCCTGTATCCTGAGTTAGATCATGATATCTGGGAGTTTGTAGCTGTAAACATAATAAATTTACTTATTATTCTAAGATGCATCTGGTTTACTTATCTAGACAAGGGGAATCCTACAGAAACAAACCCATGGTGATCATAGGGTTAATTGCAAGGACTAAATAACATAAAATGTGGGAACTAACTAGTCCAAAATCTGGATCATGAGAAGTGATCAATAAATCTGAGCAATTACTAACTGTGTAATGCATTACTCATTACAAGATTGTGTTTTCTTTCTTCCACTTTTGAACATTTTCTCTAAGTAACTTATTTAAATAAACTATTAGGGAGAATAAATCATAATTATCTCTTAAGTTATGTATTTCTTAGATTTATTTCCTTTTATGATTGTATAGCCTATTCTCAACAACCCTATAAAGAAAGTAGGGTTTTATTTTCATAATTTTGCTGAAGGTAAATAAGTTCTGGAGGGTTAAGTGAATTCTCCAATGTTATAGATGTTACACTCAACTCTGGTAGTAATTATTTAATTATATAGATATATTTCTTCATGTGAAAGGCATTAACATAATGGCATTAACATATAAGTGTGTGTATATATACACAGAGAACAAAATGATATTATATGAACATGAGCAACAAAAACTAATAATCCCTTGGAATTTCTAATTTTCTAACATCATAGTTAAAACATTGGCTTGTCATTTTTATGGTAAGATTTTGAAAAGTTTAACTCTTCTTCCTTTGTATTATGATAAAGCAAGTGAAATTCCCATTTGAAATCATGCTTGACTTAAAAATGAAGCAATTTATTACAATTCAAACTAATATGTAATAACAAGATTATATGACTATCCAAAAATAAACCACTTAGTGTATATTTCTCACTTCTATGAGATTGCCCAGGATGGACAAAACGTGATTATTTCTCTTCATTTTTTTCTATCTTCTTTCCCTACTGAACTCAACCCTGTACTATATATATAGATCAACTTTAAAGTTGAGTAATATAATGCATTTCTCTGCATATAGTTGTTGAAGCCAAAATATATCCTATTGCACAAAAATGAGGCTGATTCCATGTTAATTTAATTTGTTGAAAGTGAAAAATATCTTTGGCCTCTTAGGAAATTCTATGAAGCTTGGTTTCTGTACTTACATGCCAAATTTCTCACTGAAAAAGAATCACATGCTGAAGCTAGAAATGCTTTCTTGGTAGTTTTGAATATAGATCAGCAAGTCAGGTCTATTTTTAACTTGAATTTAAGCTAAAAGGGGGAGAGGGATTAATAAAAGAAAGCTACACAATGACCACACAAGGCTGGATGCAGATAAACGGGAGAAATGTTTTCTGAAGATGTTGCTGTCAGCTGTGTAGACCTTGTGGGCAGTGCAAACGCCATGGACCAACACGAAGAAAAAATTCATGATGTTTGTTGTAAAAGAGTAGGAAAATTAGTGGCATGGCTTCACAGTGGCTCTGTAAAATATCAGCCCTGAAATTTTACAGTTTATCCTTCTCAGTTGAAAATACTACCTAGAACAACTGGTATACCTTTGAAGAAGTCAGAAGGAATAGGCTTCCATAGTAGTCGAAACAGTCACCAGAAATGAGCCGGTGAATCCAGATAAACATCAAATAGTCATGATTGTCATTAGGTTTTCCATTTCCCCCCATTTCTCATCCCATAAATGCTGTTTGCAGAGTCCTCTACTTGCTGAATAACCTTTATCTAAAAACAGTTTTTCTCATTCCCAACATAAAGAACCCAAATTTATTTGTCAAAACACCAGCCCAAATGGCATTAAGATTTTTGAAGAGTTTGGTGGTTCCAAAGACAGTGAAATATATTACTCTAAGGTTTAGCAATTCCACACCTAAGGAAATGAGTGCATATTCACAAGGACTTGAACATGAATGCTCATGCTAGTAGTATCACTATCAACCAAACTCAAAGAAGTATCCCGAATCAAGAGGTGCATGACATATTTACTCAATGGAATATTGACCAGCTATGAGGATGAACTATGGTTATAGACAATAACATGAGCAAATTTCACAGAAAATATACCGAGTTAAAGAAATCAAATCAGATACAATCAAGTAGAAAATACATGATTCCAAAACATTTAAGCAAGACAAACAGTAAGACATGAAATTCAGCGGATCAAAAAAGTTACTGTGGTGTGTGTGTGTGTGTGTGTGTGTGTGTGTGTGTGTGTGTGTTTGGGTGTGTGCATTGGTGTGTATGTTGTATAGACTAGGAGGAAGTCATATGAGTGAATCTTCTCTGATCCTAAAAATGCTCTATATCTTGATTTGGGTAGTAGTTGAAGCTGCATGTATGTACATAAAGTCTAATCTCAGCTACAAACTCCAGATTGGTGTACATGATGTATTTTATTGCATGAGTGTTTTTCTTTCATTTAAAATATTAAAAATAATTTACTCAGATTGCCTGAAGTGGTTTATTTTGTGACTCAACATACTTCACTTTGCTACATTTTCTAGATACATTCTAGTCACTTTCTGTCAAAAGCAAGGATGCTGGTGGCTTGGTTTTGTAAATCATTTACAGTTCAGTTGATAAGTTAAAGTGGATTGCTTTCCCTCATTTGCAAGTTGAGATCAACAAAGTAGCTATTATTTTAAGGTAAATGTAAGGCAAATATATTCGAGCATGGAATTTGGCATATTCTTTAGAATACTGGATGAGGAATACCAGGAGAAAATAAAAAAATAAATTTATTATAACTAGCAACAAAAAAAGCAATATCCCAAATTTAGTCTGGTTTAGATATATTACTAGTAAAGTACATTTTATAGACCAGTATGAGAACATGAACAACACAAAATATTTCCAATGTGGCTAACTGGATTTTATGGGAAAATTTGTTATGAATAATACCCTTTTCCCAAAAATATCAGCTTATAGTAACCTTTTTAAAAAATCATGTATGCCGACTGTGGTGGTGCATGCTTGCATTTCTAGTACTTGGGAAGCAAAGACAGGAGGATTGCAGGTTTGAGGCCAGCCTCAGCAACTTAGCAAGACTCTCCAAAACTTAGTGAGACCCTGTTTCAAAATAAAATATAAAATAGGGCACAGTTCAGAGGTAGAATGTCCCTGGGTTCAATCCTAGTACCACAGAAAAAAATTCTAATCATGTAAATTAGAAACAACCTGTTCTGTATTTCAATTCAGTGATTTCAAAGCTAACATTAAGTGTTACAAAGGAAATTTTGTCTGCCTATATTATGCAAGTGGCTTTCCGCTTTGATGTCAAGTGATATGTCTGCAAATCTGCATTTCCAGTTACTTTCCTGGGAAATATGAGTGTTATCCTCCTCCTTCTCAGGCTGAGCTATGCAGGAGACTGTGCACAATTTTGAAATGTGCAGATGCATCAGTCTCATAATAATTTCCAGAATATTCTCCTAAGAGCAAGAAAGTTCAAGGATATGTGATGTAACATTATTTAAAACAATGAAAAACTAAAAACAGCCTAAGCATTCAGGAGCCAGGAGCTGGTTAGGAATTATAGTACTTCCCAATGAAATAATTCATAGCCATGGAAATTAAAAGATACACATATTTATGTTGACAGTAAAAATACCTTTATTTAGGAAAAAATATAAAGACCAAAAACATTTCAAAATAAAATTATATGAATGCCTACTACTCAAAAGAGAGAATTTTACATAGAGAAAACATATAGATAGTGAAAAACAACAAAAAAATCTATAGAATTATCTTACACATGTTATACACATAAAAGTCAAAGTCTGAGCATTTCCAAACAATTCAGGGATAAACAACAGAACATTTTCTAGTACATTTCTAAATTTTTACATTAAGTAAAAATTTATAAACTCATCAAAAACACAGATCATAATTCTGTTTGAAAAGGAGCAAAAGCACAGATTAGAACTTAATATTAAAAACTTAAAGAACTTAATTAAAAATGAGCAATGAATCTGAATAGACACTTATTCAAAGAAGAAATACAAATGACCAATAAATACATGAAAAAATGTTCAACATCATTTAGCAATCAAGGAAATGCAAATCAAAACAACACTGAGATCCCACCTAACTCCAGTTAGAATGGCAATCATTAATAACACAAACAATAATACATGCTGGCACGGATGTGGGGAAATAAGAACCCTTATACACTGTTGATGGAACTGCAAATTAGTATAGTCGCTATGGAAATCAGTATGGAGGTTCTTTAAAGGTTGGGAATGGAGCCATGATATGACCCAGCCCTTCTGCTCTTGGTGATCTTCTCAAAGGAAGTGAAGTCAGATTGCTATAGGGATACATGCATGTCCACATTTATAGCAGCACAGTTCACAACAGCCAAACCACAGAACCAGCCCAGTTGTCCATCAGCAGACGAATGGATTATGAAATTATGGTATATACACACAATGGAATTTTACTCAGCCATAAAAACCACAGTTATGTCATTTACATGAAAATGGATGCAACTCAAGAATATTATGCTGAGTAAGATTAGCTAGTCACAGAAAGTGAAGGATCATATGTTTTCACTTCTATGTGGTAGCTAGAGAGGAACTGTGAAACAAAGAGGACTTCTGATAAATGAGGGGAGAATGGAGGAGGGGACCTGGGGAGGGAGGTGCAGAGGAGAAAGGGGAGATCAAGGATGGAAACAGCTCAATAATCCTTTGTTCATACATGAAGTTACCTTTATTAATGTAAATATTATCTGTGGGATGGAGGAGGGAGAGCAGGGAGGGGCCCGGTGGAAACACAACAAATGCTGTGTGCATGTATGTTTCTGTCATCCTGAACCTCTCTGTGACATACAATTACAATGCACCAATAAAAAATAAATTATATTCTGGCCCACTCATAGAAAGCATATCTTGTCAATAGTCTCAACTTTCCACTTAACCAATCGGACATCCTCTTCCATCCTCCCAGTTTTCTTATGCAAGGACCTAATTTCCTCGTAAAATAATGATTTAAAGTATCTTTCTTAAGAAAGTATCAATTGTATGAACGATCACAAACTTTGCATGCCTCTGTTTCTCAGAGAATTCCATATTCAATAAGAAACCACAGAAAAAGATCAATTGAGATGAAGTGATTTTTCAATTAGCCACATTAATTGAGAAACTAATAGCTCTATAATAGCTCCTACTTCTCTATCTCTTAAAGACCTGTTACAAATTACCACATAAATCACTTGTTTAAGAATTACATATTCTATTCTCTTACTTCTATCTAGACTGCTCATTGTGACTCAAAATAGTCATTCTGTATTTATCTATTCATATTGCAGTGCTACCTATTTAATTAAAACAAGTGATTTTTCTGCCTGAAATTGAATAAGGTACTTTACTTACAGGTCTGTTCAGTGTTAGAAAAAACTCAACCACAAACCGAAGAGAGAGATTTAATTGATATTATCAGTTGCTCATTTTTTTTTCTGAGACCCCAAATCTAGACTTAAACAATTCAGATGTGTATGTCACAGTCTCTGACCTCAGAGGGATATGGCCCTGGAGACAACTTCAAGGGCATCAGCCATAGGCAATTACCAGTCTCATCAGCCTTAAGGGGCAAGGAAAAGCAATTGCTACTACCAGCCACAGAGCCCCTCTCCATTTCTCTCTTCCAAGGAAGAGAGAGGTTTGTTGAGCAGGGTATAGAAGGGCTAGTGGATGAGTCCACACACACTTGCTTTGTATTCAGGAGGGGCTGCAGCACAAGGAGGAGCGGCAAGGAGGAGCAGCAAGAACCATCTGACCTCAAAGGGAAGACTGAGCTGTGAACATAGCTCCAGAAGTAAAGTGCTGGTGCTTACCTGAGTTAGCACCTGTGGTGTGCTGGGGGGAGGGGAAGGGCTCAGCATCTGCACACGCTGCTGTGGCTCTTTTCTCCTGGGCAGTCCTGTGACTTTTCTCACATGCCTCTACTCCATCTTGGGGAAAGAGAAAAGAAAACAAAACCTTCGAGCGTTCGATTCATCTATGTGGACATGTCTTTAGCATCTTAAACAATAAAACAAAAAGGATAATTTTGATTTTCCTATTTTAGTAAATAATCCCATCAAGACACAGCTGTCACAGCGATGTTCTGGACACTGTCTTCTCCCCCATTACCCTCTTCTAATCTGTCATTTGCTTTAACCTAGTTTTCTCTCAAACCCGTATACTTCTCTCTCACCCAAATTAGAGCTTTCATCTTAATTGATACCTTTGCCTTCTAAACAAAAATGAGTTGTCAGGGCTTCCACGGCATTTCGGGCAATGGTGTAATCAATAAATACAGACTGTGAAACCAGACTATAAGAGTTCTGCCTTGATGTAGTGGCTTTAGTAAAAGAGTTACCAACTTCCCAAGGCAGTTATTCTACTAGTAAAATGGAAGATAATAAGAGTACACACCACACACAGCTGAGACAAAGATTAAAAGTGCTCATATGTGAAAAGTGTTCATAATGGTGCAGGTATACAGAAAGTGCTAGAGAAGTCTGCCTGCCTTCCTCTCTTGCTCTTCCTCCTCCGTCTCCTCATCCTCATCCTCTTCTCCTCTCTCTAATTCTTTCTTTTGTTCTTTCTTCCTAATCCCTTACATGAACTGCTCCCAGTCTGCCTCCTTAGTTTAATTTTATGTCCATCTCACCTGCTCGCTCTCCCCCACTCACTCTGGGGGCCTGTGCACTCGTTCCAACACTACAGGGTGTTGCCCTCCCAAAAGCTATTCACTGGCCCTGTGCTCTGCCTGGGAGGCTCCATCTACCACTGTTGTAGAGCTGGCTGTGTTTATACTTCTATCTAAAGCCTGAATACACAGTCTTCAAAGCAAAAGCAAAGAAAAAAAAAATAAGCTAGAGGTAGTGGCACACACCTATAATCCCAGTACTTGGGAGGCGGAGACAGGAGAATCACAGGTTCAAGGACAGCCTCAGCAATGGGGGGGGGACTCTCAGCAACTCAGTGAGACTGTCTCAAAATAACAAATAAAAAGAGCTTGGGGTATAACTCAGAAGTAGAATGCCCCTGGGTTTAATCCGCAGTACCACAAGAAATAAAAATTATCAGAAACTATCAAATCTAAATTCAGTTTTGCCTGAGTCTATTCTATAGCTTCATTAAAAAAATGTTGTTTACCTTGAAATAATTTTAGATGGGTTTAAAAGTGACAAAAAGAACCCTCTACACCCCTCACTCAATTTCTCCCATTGTTATTATCTTAATAACCATGTACTTATCAATACAAAAAATCATTATTATTAACTAAACTCTAGAATCAGTTTATATAATAATCCCCCTCTTTTTTTTCTGTATCAGGATCCAATTCAGGGCACTACATTACACTGAGTCATTACATCTTCCTCCTCTCCTCTGAACTTTGAAAGTTTCTTAGTTATTTTTAATGACCTTGACAGTTTTGAGGATTTGGGTCACAGTCAGAAAGAGAGAGAGCTACAGAAGATTTGACAAGGGACAAATAGAGTCCCCAAGGCCATGCCTGCAGTGACCCACCTCCTCCAGACATGCCCGCCTCCTTGCTTAGCTGCAGTGCCTAGCACATGAGGTTCTGGGGACAGTCCAAACACAAGTTATAACACTCCATATCTGTATTCATTTTCTAGTGCAACATGACAAATCACCCCCAAATTTAACAGCTTAAAGCAAAATGCTTTTACTTTCTTACAGCCTTTCTGAGCTTCTGCTAGATGTTCCCCCACAAGACTGAGCGATGCTGGACTCTCATCTGCGGGGTCTACTGGGGACAGTCCATTTCCAAGCTCACTTGCATTATTGTTAGTAGGATCCAGTTCTTTTGAGGAATGTTGGGCTGAGGTCCTTGGTGTCTTATTGGCTATTTCCTGGAAGCTGTCCTCAGTTCTCTGCCAAAAGTGCCTCTCTAACTCCAGCCCTATATATAATTTTTTTTTGAAACAAGGTCTCACTAAGTTGCAGAGTGGCTGTGAACCTATGATCTTCCTGTCTCAGCCTCCCAAGTATTGAGATTATAAGCATGTGCCACCATGCCCAGCAGAAGTTGCAGTTTCTAATATCTGCATCATGACAGTTAAAATGCATCAACATGGCCATATCCTGTTGATTAGAAGGAAGTTATTTAAGAGTAGGGGGTCATACAAGGGCGTCAGTGTGAGAACACTAGGATCACAGGGACCACCCAGGAGGCTCCGCATCCTAGCATCCCCGCCAGTCGTTTTGATTTTAGCCAAGCTCTTCTGTGCAGTACTATCTCATGGTTTTGCCTTTCATTTCCCTGAAAGAAAGAATGATGAGTGTTCATTAGCTATTTCTATATCTTGTTGTATGAACTTCCTGCTCAAATATTTTGGCCAGTTTTTAAAAGTAGTATCTTTTCCTGCTTGGGTAAGAATTCTTTATGTATTCTGAGAACAAGTCCTTTATAAGACAAGTGTATAGCAAATATTATCTCCAAGACTATGGCTTAATTTTCTTAACAGTATCTCTCGAAGGACAGAAGTTTACAGCTGCGATGAAGTCCAAGTTTGGGGTTGATTTTTCTTCCACTTCTCACATATGGTTCTGAGGGCAAAGAAATCTTTGCCTACCCAAAATTTGACATGTGATCTCCTATGAATTTTTGGCAAGCTTTATGCGTCTATGTGTGATATTCATGTCTTTGATTCATCATGCTACTTTTTGTGCATGCTCTGAGGTAAGGATGAAGTTTGTGGTTTTTTTTCCAGAAAGATATCCAATTGATCCAGAACCATTTATTTAAAACAATGCATCCCTTTCTCTCTTGAATTATCCTTGCTTGAAAATCAGCTAACTATGTATGCATGCACTAATCTAGTCTCTCTGCTCCATTGATCAATTCATCTTATACCAGTGTCACACTGACTCTGGTTATATCTTAGCACTAAGACTAGATAAAGAACTGCAAAGCTACCTTTAAAATCATGTTAATAGTGGGTTTTCTCCAACTTGTGAGATTTGGGTTGATTTTAGCTCTTTTTATAGCACTTTTTCATTGCCTAGAATGTTGTTTTTTTAATTTCGTTTTATTCTAGAAAAAAGGGAAAATGTCTTACAACATATTATGGCAATAACCAACTCCTTGATGGGTATGAAGAAAGACACTTGCCAACCCAGACTTTCTGGGACCCAGGGAGGGCATGTTTCTGATCTGGGCACTATGGGGGCCACCCACCATAGGGGTGGGACTCCTCCACCAGTAAATCAAGACCAGTGAATTTTCTCTGAGAACTCTAGCATACCAGGACAAGTGCTGCATCAGGGTGTGACCCCAGTCTCGACATTTGCAGACAATTTTAAATAATTACTTGTGATAAGGAAAAGGAAAAAGCAAGGAATAGGAAAGCAAATTTACAAATTAAATACACAAGAAATATTGATGGCCAACAAATGTATGAAATTATATCCCACTTCAGTAATTGTCAGGAAAGTATATACTTTAAGAATATATGCGATATAATTGTCATTATTTTCCTTTATAATTTTATTTATTAATTATTTTTGTGGTACTAGGGATTGAACCCAGGGGCATTGTACCTCTGAGCTATAACTCCAGCCCTATCTTATTTTTTTTTAATTTTGAAACAGGGTTTCACTAATTTACAGAGGACCTTGCTAAGTTGCTGAGGCTGATCACGAACCTGTGATCCTCCTGTCTCAGCCTCCCTTCATGATTTTTTTGGGGGGTTCTGGGGAGTGAACCCAGGGACATTCTGCCTCTAAGCTACACCCCCAGCCCTACTTTATTTTTGTTTTGAAACAGGGTCTTACTAGGTTGATGAGACTCTCACTATTTGCTGAGGCTGTCCTCGAACCTGCAATCCTCCTGTCTCAGCCTCCCAAGTACTGAGATTACAGGCATGTGCCAACACACCCAGTTTTCCTTTCATGATTTTTAATATGAAAAAATTTGGTATAGAAAACAATTATGGGAAGTACATTCCACACTTAGTTAGGAAAGACTTAAGTTGATATTGACTTTCTTGGCAATTTAATATCTCCAGCAAAATTTAGAGTATGCCTACTATTTGATCTAGCAAAACTTCTAGGCATAGATCCAAAACAACTACTCATAATATGCAAAAAAGAAAACTGTACACCCATATTATCTATGGCATTATAATAGTAAAACTATTGTAGAGATACTAAATGGCTCCTCTGACAAGAGTTAAAGAGATTACAAGCATCCTGTGCAGTAGTTATAAAATAATGCATTAATGCTAAGTGAACTGACGAGAAAATAGCTCTCAGATATATTGACACAGAAATGGAAGTTATGAGAAAGTGAGTTTCTCTTTGTAATGTAATTAACAAAGATCAAAACATTTATTTTCCTGATTTTAAATCTTTCCTGGACCCCAAATTATTGTTATTGAATATTTAATGTATAAAGTGGGAAGTAGAATAAATAAGAAATTTTTAAAGCTATGGATTTTCCTTTCTGGGGGAATAGTTTGATAGTTACAAGAAAAATATGATCCTATCTGTAAAATGTGCCAAAGAAATTTTTAAAAACTTAAACATTATAGCAAATGAAAATTTTCATAAAGACAAAAATGCTTTCATTTTCTCTGAAGAATTTTTTTTTTAAGAAGTGAGTGAAGAGATAGCTCTAGCACCATAACATGTTTTTCTAATCAGAACTGGTACATACCACCAACAGAAGTTGTAAAGTATTTGTAGAAGTAATTAAAAATAAATGTATAAATTAATTATACTAATTAATTGCCTAATAAATGGAACATACAAGAGCTTAGTAAGAATATTGATCTTGAGACAGCAGGCCTGGTACAAGAAGGCAAGACAGTTTAGCTATTTTTAGGATTTCTCTCATATACTGAAGTAGTATCATATTAGTTTAGATGTTCATCATTATAACATCTTTTATAATAGTGCCATTATGGCTACAAAGCATACTAAATAAACACTTTTATAGTGGGTTTTTTTCATGAAACTTTGAAGTGTTGGTACTCTAACAGTCTTCAAATTAAATTACCTATTCAAAATTACACAAATATAAACATCTATAATGTCTTGAATCCCTTCAAAGTGTAGTAATTATAATTAATAAAGCTTGGAAAACTGACTCTTTTGGAAAAAAGACATATATTACACATCAATTATTTAAATTTAAATGAGACTAAAAAACTATAATTTCTCCACTGTTAAGTAGTCGAGTAGAGAATGAAAGGTTACCCTGACAACAGAAAATAGTAAAATAAAATGTTAATGAATAGTAATTGTCCTAATCATTATATAAAGTACTGACTCTAAAATATGTAGAATAAACACTTACTGAAATTTTAATCACATAATAACTAAATGCTAAACATTCGTTCCTTTAATACATATTTCAAAGTACTAATTTTGATAACAAACTAATTCCTTCTTGAAATAAATTACTGTGAGTTGTGGAGCCCAAAGCTTTGCCATCTCACAATCCTTTCTCAGTAATGGATGGCTCGCTGATGAAAAAAAAATAGAATATCTTCAGGGAAATTGAAAAATATTCCCTTTTTACCCATATCCTCAGATCTGAATGAGTTGACAATTAAGGAACAAATCGGGTTTTAGTGGCATTCTCTTATAATTCCAGTACTTGGGAGGCTGAGCCAGGAGGATCTCAGGTTCACGGCCAGTGTCAGTACCCCTCTGCAAATTAGTAAGACCCTGTTTCAAAAATAAAGAATAAAATAGGGCTGGGGGTATAGCTGAAAGGTAGAATACCCCTGGGTTCCATCCCCAGTACCACACACACAAAAAAAGAAAAGAAAATTAAAGAACAACAAGTCAAATGGGGTGACAAAAATTGGCATTATTACTTACAAAGCTTTTAGGAGAACATGTTTTGGTTGCAAGTTATGCCCAGGTTCCTTTGCTGTGCTATCTCTACCATTCTTAGGAATAGTTGGACAAACAACGGACTCCTAATGTTGGAGTCTTCTCCTTGCAAAGCTTAATTCATGGAGGAACAAACCATTCGGCCACTTGACAGGCTTCTTCTACCAAAAACTAAGCAACTCTTTCTTTCTTAGGTGAAAAAGTGCAAGAAACCTGTGTGTTTAAGAAAAATACTATTGTGAAGAAATACAGAACATGAGAAAATTGCTCCTTCCAAATACTAGCCAGTATTCTTAAACATTTACCTATATTTCTCTGTGCTTTTGGAGAGGTTATTATCCACATCTGCCATCCTGTTCCTTGTTTGACAAGACTTAACTGACCCGACTAGCCAATTCCCCTGTTTGTGTCTTCTAGGAATTCCGAAGGGTTAGTAATTATTTACTTTCCAAAGACATTAAAATATATCAATAAATTCCAATATTCTATTTTCCAGAAACTGGAAATTCACTCCATATACTTTATCTTATCTCAATAGCTTATCAGACACCTGACATGAAGTCAAATGGTACGTAAAGATTTTCTTTATATACTTTCATTGGTGCCTTGCAATTATACATCATCGTGAATTTCACAGTGATGTAGACACACATGCACAGAGAACTTGGTGTGTTTCCCTCCAAATTCCACCCTGCTACCCACCCCTCCCTGCACATGTGCGTGAGATCGGTAGTGGTACCTTCATGTATGGACACATACATGTTATTTGAACTCTTTCTGTCATCAGCTCTCCTTCAATGAAACACAGAAAATGCCAACATTATCAGTTCAGTTACAGTAATGAAAGTCTCCTTAAAGTGTTGAAATTCAAGGCAATGTAACCTAGTTAAAACGATCTTGTGCTTATGAGTTAAAGCCCCAAATAAAACCCTTATATAATAAACAAACAAATATGCACTGTGCACTGGCTCTTTTTTTTTTTTGTACTGGGGATTGAACCCAGGGGCATTCTACCTGTGAGCTACACTCCCAACCTTTGTATTATTAGTAGTATTAGTATTAGTATTTCTTTTGAAACAGTGTCTGTCTAGGTTGCTGAGAGTCTCACTACATTGCTGAGGCTGTCCTCAAACCTGCATTCCTCCTGTCTCAGCCTCCCAAGTACTGGGATTGCAGGTGTGCTCCACCACACCATACTTGCTCTTCACCAGAAGTCCCGTGATGCCTGAGTAGCAGTGCTGTTCCCACACCAGTCACAGCCCGGCTTCATCTCACAGGATGTCAAAGGCTTCTTTAGTTCTCAGAAATTTTATTAGATCACTATCAAGTTTCAAAAGCATATTTTTCTTTTTTAAAGTTTCTAAATCTTTAATAAATGCACATCATTTTTCTGAATTGAAAATACACACTAACCAAATTTAAGCTACATGTCAGACCCCATCCCTGACATCAGTTAAAGAGAATTATAATCACAGAATATGTACTCAGTGTTGTAAGAGATTTAGGGGTATTGATTACTGGGGGGATGATTCAATTTGCAAAGATTTTCACAAGTTTACAAAATTCCTTCCTTTTCCTCTTTAAATCAATGAGAAATTTGAAGATGTCTACTCTGTCTTTCTAATATTGATAAATTGTATCTTCTTTCTATTTCACTAAATACATCTGGACAGAGGTAATCAGTTTTGTTGATTGTTTCTAAGAATCAGCCTTAGGTTTCATTGATTTGGGGTATTTTTTTCTGTTTTCAATTTTATGGATTCCTACTATTATTATTTTCAAATTTCCTCCTGTTTGGCATTTATTTTGTTCTTCTTTGTCTAGTTTCTTTGGAATTATTATCATATTGCCTTTAAACCTTTTTTTTTCCTAATTTGAGCATTGTATGCAATCCATATCCTTCTAAACACTGCCTTGGTAGCATCCTACAAATTTTAATCATTGTTTTAATAATTTTTCATTCAAAATATTTCATAAATTCCCTATTTGATGGCCTAACTGTGAATTACTGAGAAATTTCTGAATAAATGAGGAATTTTCTTCTATATCTTTCTGCTCTTTTTTTCTAATGTAATCCCACTATAATCAGAGAAAACAAACTATATAATCTGAATTATTTTTGAGGTTTGTTTTATTGTTCAGAATGTGAATTTTCTTGACAAGTTCTCCATGTGCATTTACAAATAATATTATCTCAATATTATTGTTGTTCTCTAAGTGTCAATTATGTTAAGCTGTTTTAGAGTTCAAGTCATCTATTCCATTATGAGTTTTTAACTTGCTTAAGGATTACTTAAGTGGAATATGGAAATCCCCAAATGTAGTTATATATTCAACCATTTGTTTTTTTCAGTTCCAGAATAAATTTTGAGGTTGTTGTGTTAGGTTCATGTACAACATGATTTTATCTTCCTGGTAAATTAGTCCATTAGTATTATAGAATGGAGCTGGCCAACTATGGACTGAACCTTTGAAACCCTGAGCCAAATAAACCTTTCCTCCTCTAAGTTGTTCTCCTCAGGTACTTTGGTCATTGTAAGAGAAAGTGACTAACATAGAGGCCTTAAAATCAACAACTTAAGTTTCCCAAAGAAGAAAGAATTCTTCCTCCAGATTGCAACATAGAAATTCTTCCTGTTTCTGCCTTCAGATCCATCCAACGCTAGAACATTAATGCCTACCTGCCAGTTTGCCCTACAGATTTTAGAATTACCAGTTCACACAATTGTATTAGTCAATTTCCTAAAATAAATATATTGATATATATGCATTCTACTTATTCTGTTTCTCTAGAGAAACTTGAAAAATACACTAATACAGTACTTCTATTCCACAATTAGTAATATTATTTTTAAATCATAGACAATGATAATTGATGGATACTGAAAATAATTACAAAAATCTTTTTCTGAGTCTTTCTTTGTGAAAGAACCTGCATCCAACAGCTGTCTGAAGATCCAGCAGATTTAAATAATCTTAATTCTGGGTTCCATGGATTACATACTTGTTTATCTAAAACTCTTCTATTTCCCAAACTACTAAGTGAAGATTTTATGACAATTTTAATTTAAAGTGACCTGGGCCTATTTTTCTTAACCCCATTTTGTGTGTGTGTATTTTCTGGATCTGGGTTAGTTTAATATTTTTCTTTTATAATACAGGGATTTTTTACCTATTTTTGTTTAGTACAAAGGAATTTTCTCAAATATTAAAACAATGTGAATGTGCATTGAATTGTGAGCTAACATAATTTTAAACTCACAAATAAAATTTTACTCACTCTTGTCAAGGAAATCACTTTGTAAGCCCTTGTGTTCAATTACTGAAATGTTTTTTAATGCAAATGCTTATTCTTATTTCATTCTGTATGCTGTATTAAGCTAGTCATTATAATTTATATTTGATGAAGCTATGAAGCTATTTTAAAGTGTTTGCCAATAAAATGCATGAAAAATGGCACACACATCAAATAGCTAGTGCCACAAGACAGACACCATTATAAAAAGAAATCCACTACTAATTAATTGGAAAGTATGAAAATAATGATAAATTCTTGGTATTAAAAATACTACACATTTGACCAAACATTGAGCTATGGTTTTATAATAAGCTGTGTAAGTTGTAGGAAGAAACCTTTCCCCAAAGTTGAAAAATACAAATGTTTTTCAATGTCTAAAGAGCCTAAGCAGATAAATTTGTGTAGCCCTAAGAATGATTAAGATACTGTAAATTTCACATAGAATCAGAAATGTCATCCATCTGCTTTGATGGTTTCAGTCTGAGAATAATATGAAGTAAACATCAAACGGAATAACCGCAAGCCTCACAAAGCTTTTGCCATACTCCAGGCATCCTAGTAATCTTTATATCCTCTCATAGATTTGTGAAAGTATATAAAATATATATTGAACACATTGTAGTTTTCAAATGGAAGCCTATAGGTATAACGGAAGCACATAGTTAACCCACTAAGTTCCACATTTTTAATTCAGTGACTGTTTCAATGAAATCAATACAGGTGCATTACAATAGTTTGGAAATCATAATCCAGAACATAAAATATAATTTATTATAACTGGCAATATAAATGATATCATTAATCGTATTAATGAATACATCACAAGCCGGGCGTGGTGGTGCACACTTGTAATCCCAGTACTTGGGAGGCGGAGACCGGAGGATCCAGGTTCGCGACCAGCCTCAGCTACTTAGTGAGGCCTCCACAACCTCGTGAGACCCAGATTCAAAATAAAGTATAAAAAATAGGGCCGGAAGTGTAGCTCGGAGGTAGAATGCCCCTGGGTTCAATCCCCGGTACCACAAAAAAAAAAAAAAATGAATACATCAAATACATCACTAACCACCTATTACTTTTCTCAAAACTTAAAACTCTAAAAACAAAAATATTTATTTCAAAGCTGCCATTAATGGTAATTAATGACTAGGTGGAGTGGTGGAGCACACCTGTGATCCTGATATTTTGGAGGCTCGCAGTTTCAAGGCAAGCCTGAGCCATTTAGCAAGACCCTCAGAAACTTAGTGAGACTCCATTTCAAAATAAAAATAAAATGGGGCTGGGGGTGTAGCTCAGAAGTAGAATGCCTCTGGGTTCAATGCCCAGTACCAAAAAAAAAAAAAAAAGGAAAAGCAAGGTTACCATTAATAGTATAATTGCTGTCCAAAGTAAGTTGATATAGGTGGGTCATATATGGGACAATGGGACGTAATGGGTTAAAACAAAGCCACAGAATTCTTATGGCCTTTATTTTTCAACATTTTAAAATTGTGAAAGTGTGTTTATTAATTAGATATATGCTGATAGTGGGCCCAATCTTTGCTGGCCATTGTGCTAAGTGGTGAAACAGTGTGTGAGCTTCCACGTCTCCACTCTGTCATTCAACGAGGGGCTGACGGTGATGCCGGGTGTGCGACACTGGATGAGAAGCCCACAGGCACTGCCACTTGACAAGGAATCGACAGGCAACCCTGCAGAATGGACACTGGCCTCTTGATTGGGCATCGAACAGTGAAAAACTGGGCATCAAGAACCCTGGGAATAGTGATCTGTATCAGTGGAGAGAAATAATGCTGCCACTGTAGGCAGACATATGCGCCTCCCCCAACACACACACTTTGATGTATCACAGATTTAATCAGCCATATCTGTGGTGAATTTTTTGATATTCATCTCTATTACTTTTTCCCCCTCTGTGTGTGTTATTCTCTGTATCAGAAACAGATGATAATTACATACTTTAAAAAGTGAATACACAGTCTCCCACACCTTGATTCTCATTGTAGATCAATACAATAAAAGCCAGGTCTGATGTCCTGTATGTACAAAATTTGATATCTGTGTCCTAGGCAAGGAATGCTTACAAAGGGAAAAGAGGTTGTGATTCACTTTTCCTCCTTGGAAATGTAGTAGGGTTTGGGTCCTTATTTCGATTTTTTCATATATTTATATCTACGAGGGCCAGATGAATGATGGGTCTCCAGGCAGAGAAGTCTCCGGTGTCTGGCGTCCTTCCTCCTTAAAAGATGGAGCTACATGGATCTCTGTGGAGCTCCCTGTTTATAGAATTGTCAATTCATTATGAAGCCTGCTCTTTGCTTGAAATTCCATGTTTTGGCAAAATTAGCTCAGAAAACCTTAACTGTGTAGAAATATAAAGATATTTTTTCTAAGATCCCACACTAAACTACATAAATAAGCATTGTAGTAAAAACTTTACAGAAATCAAGAAAATGCTAAGATATAAATTAAAGGGGTACAGTATTTTTAAATAGAAAAAAGAAGCACCCATAAATAGGTAAATTTTAAACTAACATGGGCACTTGGAAAGATGCACAGAAAAACACATGCTGCATGACCTCACTCATGTGGAATATGGAAAAGTTGATTTCATTGAAACTGAGAGTGAATCATGGTTACCAGAGACTGGGGAGAGTAAGAGGGAGGGCTGGGAGAAGATTGATCAGTGGTGACTAAGTTACAGTTTTCTGGTGTGCTATTGCACAGTATACGAGGATAGATAGCAATAATTACCATATATTTACAAAAGCTAGAAGGACTTTGAAAGTTTCCACCATAAAAGAAATGATAGATGTGTGAGATAGATATGCTTAACCTGGCTTAAACATTAAAAATGTATACATGTATCAAAACATTACACAGTACCCCATTAATATGCACAATTTTTTATATTTTATGTATTATTTAGAAGATATTTCTTTAAAAGTTTTTAAGGATCTGGAGATCATATTCACTTTCCACTGCACATTTGATAGAGTAAAATGCCTAAATACAGATGTTTAAGCCATCTGGTGTGTCAGCAAAAAAAAAAGTCCTTTCAAAACTGTGATTGAAAGGATCATTAATAAATGAATAAAATGGAAATGGATTCATTACTATTAATTTATGTTTAACTCCACATGAAAAATTGGCAGATTTCAGATCTCATTAATATTATTGAGACTGCTTTAAAAAGAACAGAAACCAGTTTCTCATAAAATGTTAGAAGACAGGGCTCACTCAATAAAGAAGCAGACTAAATTAATGAGTTCATTTATTCAGTAAATTCATCCAACCACCCGATCTGCTGTATTAGACCTAGGTTTATGCAAAGCTGGAATTTGGTGCTTCTGAAATTCAGACACTCGCACTCTCTCTTATCCATTGATCATCCCTAAGTTCCACTAGTATGGGATCTTCATACGTTGGATTTATATCTTTGGGATTTCAATAATTTTAGACACTAAGATATGCACATACTTCTGAAAGAGGAAATACCTTAAGTATTTATTAGTGATTATGACCTCATAGTTTGAAAGAGATTCAATAGAAAACTGTAGTGTACATTGTAGTAATCCCAGAGAAAGATTCAGAGAAAAAGGAAAATAAATACGCCAACTAAACTTTACTTTGTCCTATAATTATATAAAGTCTTTCCTATTGATATCCTATAACTGTATGAGGCCCCCTGCAACTTAGTGAGACCCGTTTCAAAATAAAGAATAAAAAATAGGGCTGGAGTGTAGTTCGGAGGTAGAATGCCCCTGGGTTCAATTCCCAGTACCACAAAAATAAAGAGGGATTTTATTAAGAAAAAATAATATTATAACTACTTAATGGGACTAACATCCTCTTATGAGAGTAAAACTAAGAACTCTGTAGGAAAAGATGATGTAACAAAACTTCCAGTCGTGTTAAAAATAAAGACAAAATAATTAGAAGTATTTTAATATAACTTAAAAAGTATTTCAGAATAGAGATATTATTGAAAAAATGCAGGAATATCAAAAAGTGATTAACTCATAAAATAACTCAATGAATTGTTGAATCAATAAATTTACTAATTTAGTATTTCAAACTAAGGGGACATTTTCATATACACTGGCTTAAACTGGAGCCACTAATCAGAATGTTTAAATTCTAGATGAGTAACATATGAGTTTGCCTACAAATGTCACTATAACTCCATAGACAATAAACCCAAATTATTGAATTTATCTCAATAAGTCATTAAAGCTTATTGATCCATAGTTGCTAATTTTTAAAATTAATATTAATAAAATATTTCACAATTTTAATGAATATTGAAGATAACAATGACTTTTAATATTTGGATATCATATAAACCACTAAACATCTATGGGAAATAATCATAACTATTATAAATAAGATGTTAAGAACATGTTCAACTTCAAGCCTCTTTAGGATATGGGTAACAACCTAAATTTAATCTTTCCTCTCAAACTCCATAAAACTATACAGAACAAAATTTTTAGAAAATATGCTTCCACCAAACAAAACAAAAATGCAATATATATATATATATATATATATATATATATATATATATCAAGATCAGTAGCATAATTAGGAGATAGAGAATATTCTAAACTTGAAATAATGTGTAAATATAGAATTAACACCCAATTCAAGAGCCAGCTCTGGTGTTTATTTGGAAACAAGAAAGTCAAGGCAGTTGCTATGGTTTGAGTGTGTCCCCCCAAAATTAATGCGATGAATGTGCTCTCCAATGCAGCCCTGTTGGGCGCAGGTCCTAGGAAGCGGTGGCTTCTTCCTGAAGCTTCTGCCCTCTGGAATGGACCAATGTCTTCATTGCTGGGAATGAGCTTGTTATCTCTCCAGAGGTTTTGATAAAAGTTATCTTCAGTTTCACTAATGTTGTAAACAGATGTTGAGGGAAAAATTAGTTTAAAGCAGCAAAGCAACAAAAAGTAAACATTGTGTAAGCATTGTGTATTTAGTGATACTATTAAATAAGGCTAAGAACGATAAACTTGAAATTCAGAATAAATGAGGTCTGAGGACAGGATATGAAAGATTAATAAAAAGTTGAACAGTTTTACAGTTTTATTTCTTGGGTTGGGTGGTGGGCTTATAGGTGCACATTATAACATGAACTAATAAACCAAGTAAGACATTCATGGATCAATTAGTGTACTTTATCTTTCATCAAAAATGTGGGCTGCTAAAAGCCTTCGCACACTCTTATAAGTAAAATTAATAACAATGGATATGAAGATACTGCCGCTGAATCTCTAAGGCATTTCACAGAATACATATTCTTTCTTCGCCATGTTTGCTATTATGTTGAGTTTATTCACTGTTGGGTTATATTTAATATAAAATTTTCCTCCAGTGATTTCAGCAAACTATTGAATTAACTCTCAATGACACTTGGGCATTTCGAAGTTCTGATGTGTCATGGATTGGAATATAAGATGTTAACACTATTTTGGAAGGCAAGAAATAAATAAACAATAAATTAAAGCAGCTCCGCCCTCCCTACATGCTCCTCTGCTCTCCCTTCCCCTACCCTCCCCTTCCCCTTCCTCTTTCTCTTCCTCTTCCTTTCCTCTTCCCCCTCCCCTTCCCATCCCATCTCTTCTTTCCTCTTCTCTCTTCCTCTCCCCTCTCCTTTACTCTTCCTCTTTGTCTTCCCCTCCCCTCCCTTCTCTCCTCTCCCTTTCCTCCCCTCTTCTCTTCCTTTTTCTCTCCCCTCCCCTCCCATCCCATCCCCTCCTCTTCTCTACTCACCCTTCCCCTTCCCTCCTCTCTTCCTCTCCCTTTCCCTCTTCCTCTTCCTCTCCCTTCCCCTCCCTTATTCCTCTTCCTTCCTTCCCCCTCCCCGTCCCCTCCCCTTCTCTCCTCTTCCTCATCCTCTCCCTCTCCCTCTTCCTTTCCTTTCCCTTTCTGTTTCCCTTCCCTTCCTCTCCTCTCCCTTCAATCCCCTCTTTCTCTTTCTCTTCCTCCCTTCCCCTCCCTTCTTCCACCCTCCTCTCCTCTCCTCTCCTCTCCTCTCCTCTCCTCTCCTTTCCTCTCCTCCCTCACTCCCTCCGTCTCTCATCTTCTGCCCTTCTGCCATGGGACAGTACATAGAGAAGGCCCTCACCAGATGCTGGTACCTTTATATTGGGCTTCTTAGCATCCAGTTAAGTGAAAAAGAAATTTCTTGTCTTTATAAATTACCAAATCTGTGACATCCTATTATAGCAACACAAAACTGGTTAATACAGGAGTACTTTTTGGAAAATACAAAAGGGGAAAGGGACCTAGGAGTAATAGAATACTGAAGCAGTCACCGCGGAAAATAGGAAAGCCCATGATAAGTGTAGAAATTTGAATACAGTTCTAAGACTTGGCTCAGCAGACCACGGTGAGAGATTTGGAATGGGGAGCCGCAGCATTGCACCCACAGCCTCCCAGGTCCCCTGGGAGGCATTTTTTTTTCTCCTGCATCATTATCTCATTTCCTGCAACAGCAACACCTCTGCCACTTTCTCAGAAGCCCTCCCTTAGACCTTGGAGGTTCTCTTTGCTTGCAGGCTTTGAGCATTAGAGGTGGCCTTTAGGCCAAGTTGGAGAGCATGAAGTGCTCTGGGCCAGCCCCCTGCCAATGATCAGGAAGGTTCTGAGGATCTGTGAAACTCTGCCAGGTATCACAGGCTGGCTTGGCTGCCTTCCCTTTCCTATCTGCTGCTAATCTTCCTTGCCAGATTCCCTCAGGAGCATTTGTGGTACTGTTTTTTTTCCTAAAGAATCCAAGCCAAAACTTCTAGCTTCTGAGGAATTGAAAGAGAGAGACTTGAAATTCTATGCGTTTGTAGAAGGAAGTTGTGTTGCTGGGGCGAAAGTGAGTGATGTCCAGTGAGAAATGCTCTTTGGAGATGTGGTGCTAAAGGGAAAGAAGGAGGTGGGTGGAGGAAGCCAAGAGTCTTACAGAAACCAAGAGTGATACTCCAAAGACATACTAATATGTTCCCCCTTTCCCCATTAATCTACATCAATGTTACTGACAGATAGATTCAAGTGTCAGCCCATCAAGAGTTGTCCCAGTACAGAGAGTCCCCTCATCAATGGGGACTTTCCAAAGTGGCTCACAGGAAGACTCGTGGAAGCTGGAGTAGAGAGATCTGGCCAGCTGCCCAACCTGCGACAACTCTAAAGGATCACTGTAGCTCACACTCTCCCTGTGGGGACAGGCAAAGCCATCCCTGAGTGATGATCACAGCTCAATTGTCTTCTCATCCACTACTGCTTTATTCCAGTACCTCCCACACGTGTTCCTATTAAGGAAAATCCTTAATAAATGTCCTGCATGCTAAACTGCCTTTCAGTCTGTTGTCAAGATACCCAACCTGTGACATAAACCAATCCATATCTTTACCACTGTATGTCATTAGTATTTTTTGTTTGTTTGTTTTTGTTTTGTGGTACTGGGGAATGAACCCAAAGGCATTCTATCTCTGAGCTACACCCCCAGCCCTATTGTATTTTTCATTTTGAAACAGGGCCTTACTAAGTTGCTGAAGGTCTCCTTGTATTTCTGAAGCTGGCCTTGAACCTGCAATCCTTCTGTCTTAGCCTCCCAAGTACTGGGATTACAGGCAATAATACCACACCTGGCACACCACTGGTATTTCTAATCAAGGATAAAAAAAGAAAATTTTTCAAGCAAATGTATTTTGAGAAGAAAATAGGAGATGAGAAATATCACATCAACTGATGAAAATTCTTTCCTACAAAATATGCACGAAGCAGAAAAAACTATTTCCAAAAAATTCTTAATCTTTTCATATGATGAAATTCCTCATTAAGACTGTCAAAAACTGAGAACAAGGGATAAAGAAAGATACAAGTAAATTTTAAATAACTCAAATTATCTTAAAAATAATGGACAAATATGGATAAGTAGTTGCAGAATTTATATATATGTATATATATATATATATGCATAGCAACAAAAAATAATCTACATTTTAATATAGATTATCATTTGGGTGTATTCTAATTGTAGCAGGAACTCCAAAAAAAAATCTTGAACTACATTTAAAATCTGTTGTTGGTACCATTGGTTTTATAATCCAAAAACTATTTTGTATGTATTTTGTGTATTACAGTGTTAAAGATGATAGTAAATACATTAACATTTGGGTAAGCCAGGGCAATTTTTGTAGGAGGATTATAATGTAAATGTGAAATAGAGAAGGAGAAAAATAAGTATGTGTTGCTGAATTGACTATGAAGGTATCTGTGTGAACTCAAAATAGTTTTTTAGTATTTTTTCACTAGATAAGTCCACTAAATGGCCTAGAAACAATGATCGCCCAGTAGCAATGCGCACAACTAGTGCCCAAATGTTGGGCTGTACTACCATCACCCACTGAAAGCAAAAGGTGGCCTCTGGAGAAGCCACAGGTCCAGGTTGAGGGCAGTGACATGCCGGATGCACCTGGACCGTCTTGTACTGGAAACGAGGAAATGCACCAAAAGCTGACCTAGACATTGGAGAAGAACACAGGGAGCCCAGATCAGTGGTTTCCCGCTGACGATATAGGAGAAAATATATACATACAAAAGAATAAGTGTAATGGATTGTAATGCATTTTAAAGTGTTGCCTGTATTGATATTTAAATATTTATTTTATTGTAAATTGACGAACTTTATAGTTGTATATATTTATGGGTTACTGAAAACATCATGATTTATGACTCCAGTGGGGAATAATCAACACAGCAGTAGATACTCCAATAGAGTGATGGAGGGGCTTTAGGGGAGGACGGAGGGGGATAGAGATGTAAAGAGGGTAACAGTTTGATGCTGTGTGCATATGTGAAATCATCAATGTCAATCTCAAGGACATGTGCTGGAGGGGGAGGGAGGAGGTGGGATCTGGATGGAAGCAGGCTGAATGTTGTGTGCATGTGCGTTCCTATCATTCTGTAGCTCAGTATGATGTATGATTACAATGCACCAACCAATAAAAGCATATAAAAAACAAAAACTCAAAAAGTAAATTAGCCATTAAACTTTCTCTGTATGTTAGACACTTTCAACATAGTAAAATATAGGTAAAAAAAAATAAACACAACAGGCGTGGTGGTGCACACTTGTAATCCCAGTACTTGGGAGGCTGAGACCGGAGGATCCGGGTTTGCGGCCAACCTCAGCTACTTAGTGAGGCCCTCTGCAACTTAGTGAGACCCTGTTTCAAAATGAAGAATAAAAAATGGGTCTGGGGGTGTATTCACCCCTGAGTTCCATCCCCAGTACCACAATAAATAAATAAATAAATAAATAAATAAATAAATAAATAAATACTTAAATTCTCACCAGGGCTGGATGACATCTTAGGGCAATACCTGGTTCTTTAATATAGTAAAACCATCTAGAAAATAGAACACAATTTATATATCATCAAACTTTACAAATTAATATTTGGAAACTAGTAACTTCTAGATTGGTTAGAAAGAAAATGTTAAGACAAATAATTTGGAAGCTCACTAAAATGAGGGCTTTTAAATGAAGTGAGTTTATTTTCTCTTAAGAAATCACAACATAAAAGAAGGATAGATGCAATTATCACTATAGTTTTTACTAAGTTTACTGATAACACAGATTTCTGCCAAAAATATCTCCTGTAAAGAAAATAAATGTGTACAACACTAAAAGTTCTCCAGGTCAAGGATTAACTGGAATGTGGACAGGATGTGGCACTGGAGTTCCTGGGGACTCTAGTTTCCTGTCCTACCTGCATCATCACCATGACAACCCCGATTCATGTACTTGTCAGCTAATTGACATTCAATCATCGGGCTGTAACATTTTCTTCCATGTTTTTTCCCCAAACATCACAAACTCCTTTTGCTCTTACAGGAGAAGTGCCCTAGAAAGCCTAGACTTTAGACCCTGACCCAACACAGGCTAACATACTTGGGTCCCAACCCTGTTGGGTAACTTGTCCTGTCGCAGTAGCTACCCATCTAATTGTACAACTGTCTTTCCTATACCAATGTTTGGGTAAATAGAAAGTGGATATTGCCTGAAAAACTGCTAAGAAAACTATCAAATATAATTGCTAAATTTTATTGTGTAAAAACAACTTTTTAAATCTTAATTTAAAAAAATATTACTGGAAGAGCATTATCTTCACTGTTGTTCATATATTTTCAACTAATTTTTACAGAAACATTTTCTTAATTACTTCTGATTTTATATTATCATTACTTTTTAATGTGGTCTATGCAACAAAAATAGCCTTTGTTGGTTTTCTTTTGTTGAAATATTAATAATTATTTAATAGGGTTTTATGGCCACTATTTTCTATCAATTATTTTTTACCCTACATGGCCCTATTAGGATCTTTCAAAATCCCACTAGACCCCAAAGTCCATGAGTTCCGAGGCTTTGTTTCTTACTTACTTAGTCATTATTGAAAGCCCAACTGGTACACAGTTCAGAGGAGTCAATTGTAGTAGATTGTCAGCCCATCTGAAAGTGCCCAAGTCTTAGGCCCAGAATCAGTAAATATGCTATATTATATAGCAAAAGAAACTTGCACATCTGATTAAATTAAGGATTTGTGGTAGGGAAATTGTTCTGGATTATCCCACTGGACCCAGTGTGATCATAGGGTTCTTATGAAAGGGAAGAGTAAGATGATATGAATACACTATGCTGCTGGTCTTGAAGATAGAGGGACCATGAGGATTGCAGGTGCCCTCTTGCAGCTGGAAAAGACAGACCATGATTCTCCCCCGAGGCTCCAAAAGACACAAGCTGTGCTAGCCCCTTGACTGTAGTACGGTGAGCAGACCGTACCTCCAGACTTCAGAGGTGACATATGTGCCTTTCATGTCACTAACTTTGTGGTAATTCACTATAGCAGCAATAAGAAAATAATACATAAAAGAACAATTTTTAGGTTTTATTTTGGGTAACTGAGTTTTGTACATAGGTTAACTGAGTTGCATTAAAAACCTTCTTAGGTCATTCAGGAAGAAATTTATTTTCTGACAATATGCCAAATGCTATTTTTATTAGATTTGCTAAATTGTAATAGTTACTCTCTCAAGAAAATGGTATGAATAATGGATTATGTGTTTGAACTACTATCTTTGGCATTTCTTTATTCATTTTAGATAAAATAGAGGATAGCAAATAAATGATTTTTGGTATGTTTCAATGATTAATGTACATGAGTCTCTAGATAACAATTTGATTCGATAATTTCTAGGTGAGCTTGGTGCTACCTGCTCTTGGTGTAACCTATTCTTATCACTTTTCAATTTTCGTGCTAATTAATACAGAATGTTTGATTTCATATATATATATATATACATATATACATATATATATATATATATCACTGAAATGATGGAATGAATGTGAAACCTAGTTTATGTATTAAATAGCCTTTTGGAAATAAATTTTAGGTCATTAATTTAAATTTGTCTGATAACTTCTGTAAATAAGGCAAGTCAAGTTCTGTGTATATGTAATGTTTTAATTTAACTGTGCATTTTTAACATCAACAACTGTATAGTATTGGAGTATTATTTATATCCAATGAATAATTCTTTAAAGTGTCCTATTTAATGATTTTGACAAAAATATGTACTGTTGTGGACTCCCAACCACCATGAAACTATACAACATTTATACCTCCAAAAAATGTTCTCATGTGCTATTTTGAAAGAAATACTCACACACCCCCAGTCCTTCATAACCACTATGTTTATTATCAACCAAATTTTGATTTTCATAGAACCTCCTATAGTGTCAGACAATATACAGTGTTTGCATCTAACTTTTTTCATTTAATAAAATATTTTGAGATTTATCCAGGCTCTTATGCATCTCAGTAGCTCTTTCTTTATATTGATGGGTTGACATATACTGTATGAATATTCCAGGATGTGTTTTTCCTTTCCCTATTTAGTAGACACTTAGATACTATCCAGTTTGGGATTATTACACATAAAACTGCTATTAACATCCACATACCTGTCTTTGTAAGAACATATGTTATCATTCCTCTAGGATAATATTATAGTTAGATATAAAATGTCCCCTAAAGAGCTCTTTTATTAATATTCAGGGCTGATACAGTTGATTCATGGGGGTTGTAATCCCAACAGTGGATAAATCTGTTGTAATGGATTTATCTGAGTGGTGGCCTGGGCCACTAGGGTGTGGCTGGAGGGGGTGGGTTGCTGGGAGTGAGGCCTTGGGGATTATATATGGTTCCTCCTCCCCCTGCTCTCTCTCTTGCTTCCATGCTCCATGATGTGAGGAGCACAGCCTATGTGCTCTCCCTCTCTCCACCTCCACTGCAATGCCCTGAGATCTGCAGTCTCTGGCCTTACATGTACTGAACCCGAAACTATAAGAAAATAAATCTTCTTTCCTCTAGGTTATGTAGTCAGCCTTTTAGATTATAGCTGTAAGAATGCTGACCGAAACAGAACTTGGTATCAGGGCAGTGGGGTCATGGCTATATCCAAGGCTGACCATGTGGATAGTGACTGATTGGAACTGCTTTGTGAGAGGAAATTGGAAAGGCCAGGATGTGGCTAGAAAGATGGACAGTAGAGACTCTGCCAGGAGATTTAGAGGGAAAAGAGGACTCCATAGAAAAATGGAGTAGAGGCCACGTGTGTTACACTTTGGCAAAGACCTTATCTGCATTTTGCCCATGTCCTGAAACTTTGTGTGAGGCCAAATTTAAAGGCAATGGGCTGATTAAATTGTCAGAGGAAATCTCAAACCAACAAAGTATCCAAACTGCATTATGGATATTGATGTCTGCATTCAGTGAATTGTACACCAGATTTTGGGAGCAGACAGTAAAGCAGAGACTCTATAGATTTGCAGTTTGTCTGGAAAGGCATGTGTAGAGCTGGCATCCAGAGATAGTGATATGAAAGAAAGTAAGATGGCTGAAGGGAGGTTGAATGCTTTGATTAGAGACAATGAAAGGAATATGGTCTTGCTGGAGCCAGGCCCAACACCACCCATCATGGGAATAGGCTCTGCCCGGTTCAAGATGGAGGCTAGCCCATAAGCAATGATTAAAGATGTCATGACTTGCCGGGCGTGGTGGCGCACGCTTGTAATCCCAGTACTTTGGGAGGCGGAGACCAGAGGATCCGGGTTCGCGGCAGCCTCAGCTCTCTCTCTCTCTCTCTCTCTCTCTCTCTCCCTCTCTCCCTGTCTCTCTCTCTCTCTCTCTCTCTCTCTCTTTCTCTCTCTCTCTCT
>PVJS01008292.1:0-53539 GCA_004027185.1 Glis glis | reverse complement strand
TCTCTCTCTCTCTCCTTCTCTCTCTCCTTAGTGAGACCCTCCGCAACTTCGTGAGACCGGTTTCAAAATAAAGTATAAAAAATAGGGCCGGGGGTGTGGCGCGGAGGTAGAATGCCCCTGCGTTCAATCCCCGGTACTGCAAAAAAAAAAAAAAAAAATTGCCGGGCATGATGGCACACGCTTGTAATCCCAGTACTTGGAAGACTGAGACAGGAGGATCGCAGGTTTGAGGCCAGCCTCAGCAACTTGTGAGGCCCTGTTTCAAAATAAAGAATAAAAAATTGGGCTGGGGATGGAGTTCAGAGGTAGAATGCCCCTGGGTTCAATCTCCAATACCACACAAAAAGAAAACCTAAAAATTGCTAAGAATTTTTTTAAAATGTGTAGAGTGCAGTTGGATCACAATTATCCCTTTTCATATTGTCAATGACAGACACAATGCAGTAGGGACCAGCACATCCTTCCTACAAAAGACAAGCAAACAAGCCGGGCATGGTGGTGCATGCCTGTAATCCTAGTACTTGGGAGGCTGAGAGACAGGAGGATCGCAGTTTCGAGACCAGCCTCAGCAATGTAGTGAGACTCTCAGCAACCTAGCAAGACCCTGTTTCAAAGCAAAAAAATAAAAAGGGCTGGGGGCTGTAGATCAGAGGTAAAATACCCCTGGGTTCAATCCCTAGTACCAAAACAAACAAGCAAACAAAAACTTGGCAGCAAACCAAAAGATACAACCAAATGCCAAAAATGTCTAAAAACAGGGTAAAGGAAGAAAAAACTTGTTTCTCAAGTGTGTGAAACTATTCACACAAATGGTCCTGGTGGATCAGCAAAATCCAGGACTGTCACTGGCAAGAGAACTAGACTTAGTGGGAGAAGGGAATCATATCCTTGTCTTTCCCCTGTTGGTGTGTGTGTGTGGGGGGGGTGAGCGAGGCTTCTGGGAAGAGCAGCAAAAGGGCTGGTGAGCAACCAGGATGGATTGACTGATGGATGAAGAGGTTCCATGCTGAGCCAGAGAGAGAATCGGAGCCCGAGGTCAACCTCAGGGGTCACAACATCTACCCCCTAGCCAGGGGAAGGAAGCCTTGGTTCAGGACAGTTGGAAAAATCTTAGTAAAGAAACCAGAGACTACATATTCTAGCAAAGTTGCAGTCTCAGCGTCCCTGCTTCCTGAACTGGCTGTCAGACCACAGAACGTGGAGTGAAACACAAAATGTTATTTCCAAAATGCTCAGGAATAACAGACGACTGAGTAGAAGTCCATTGTGTGTACAGCCCATCGTTTTGTAATCTGTTCATCTGTCATGTCATTTGCAGGGAAATGGATGGAACTAGAGAATATTATGCAAAGTGAGATTAGTCCATCACAAAAAGTGAAAGATCAGATGTTTTCCCTTATATGTAAAACCTAGGGAGAAATTAGGATACAGGAGGGAGTCTGGACAAAGGAGGAGAAACCCGAGTGGAGTGGTGGGACGGTGGGGGGACCTCGGGGCGGGAGGCGGCTGGGGGGAGGGAGACTCGATGAAGAAAACACTTCAGTGTACAGGTGGACATACACAAAGTTATCAATGCCAATCTCAATGTCGTGCACGGGGAGGGAGAGGGAGTGGGGTGGAAGCCAAGGGAGGCTCACGTCTCTATCACTCTGAACTTCATGATGTGTGATTACAATGCACCAGTAATAATAATAATAATAATAATAATAATAATAATAATTAGCCGGGCGTGGTGGCGCATGCTTGTAATCCCAGTACTTGGGAGGCTGAGACAGGAGGATCCGTGTTCGCGGCCAGCCTCAGCTTCTTAGTGAGACCCTCCGCAACTTAGTGAGACCCTGTTTCAATATAAAGAATAAAAAATAGGGCTGGGGATATATCTTGGAGGTAGAACGCCCCTGGGTTCAATCCCCAGTACCGCAAAAATAATAATAATAATAAAAGAAAATTTATGAATGTATGGACATGATATCATAAAGTTGTGTGCATTATACAAGAACAAAAAGGACAAGAAATGGCACACTTCACCCTAACTAGAATGACAGACATAACAAGTGTTGGTGAAGATGTGGAGAAATTGGAGCCCTCGTACATTGCTAGTGGGGTTGTAAAATGGTACAGCCGCCTTAGAAGACAGTCTGGCAGCTCTTGAAAGTGTTGCAAAGCTACCATGTGATTCAGAAATTCTACTTTTATATGCTGAAAAGAAGTGAAAATATGTGTACACTCAAAAACGTGTTAATTGTAGCATTATTCTGAAGAGTAGAAAGGTGTTAACAACCCAGGTGTCCAACTGATGTATAATACACAAACAAAATGTGGTATATCTATACAATGGAATATTTTCTCATCATTGAAAAGAAGGAAACACTGATCCATGCTACGACATGAATAAACCTCAAAAAATGCTCTACTAAGTGAAAAAACAATGACACTTTAAGGTGGTAAACCTTGTGGTGCGTAAGTTATTTCTCAATAAAGGTTGTAATTTTTTTTTAAGAAATAGCTTAGCAACTACAAACACATACCATAGTGGAGGGAAGAGAGAACACAGAAGAAAGGAAAGGGAGGAACCATCTGCAAAAGAAAAATGAAGAGCTCATCTGGAAGAAAACATAACCCCAGAAACAGAAAAGTCCCTGTGAAGTTTTTGTGCAATGGAACATCTAAGTGCCTTCAGCAAAAGTACTGCACCTTCCTAGGCGCTGGAGACGTAGCAATGAACAAAGCTTCCCTTTGGGGAGCGTGTATTCTTGTGTACAAAAGTGTAGACACAAAGACCTTGATTCCATTGAGCGCCTTCCATCACAGAGGGCAGTACACACATATTCTCGGTGTGGATTTGCCTTCCCTGGCCTTCGTTGTTCCTCGCAAGACTGCTCCTGATCTAAGAACTCATTTCACAGAAAAATAAATGTGGCACCAAGTGTGAGTTCATACTGAGAAAGTGGAAAATGGCCCTGATAGTAGCCAGACTGTGATTTTTAACCCCTAAATATATAAATAAATGCACACAGCATTCAAGTATGATGGACCGGTGCCACATTTGCTGTTTGCTAAAGTCCTTCGCGTGAACGACTCTGGATCCAAAATTATTATTTTTAATATCGGGGTCAACGAGGAGGAGCCAGGCAATTCTCCTGACCTCCTGCAGCCAGCGTCCTTTTTTTTTTTTTTATTATTAAGGGTTTAAACAAAGCAACCGGCAAGGGGTCACGAGTTGAGTTCAGGGTTACAGGCTGAGTTTTTAGGAAAAGGCAGTCACAAGCTAGGTTTAGGGTGTGACAGTCATGTGCTAAGCCTAGGGAGTGGCAAGGTAAATATTTCAGGGAGAATAGAAGGTCATCAAAGTTCACCTTCAAGTCCCATCTGGTCCAAGGAAGCTTGTCTGCATGCTGACAATTTCCACTCAGTATGTACTATGTACCTAGCTGAGCCAGTTCAAAATGGTGACCTCATTGCGTGGGCTAAGATGGCCCCAACCTACAAGCAGTACTCCTCTATTACTCCTAGTTTCTAAAGGTGGAAGCTTGGATCATTGATTTGAGAAATCTCTCTCTTTTTTTTTTGTTGGTGCTGGGGATGGGACCCAGGGCCCTTCTACCTCCGGGCTACACCCCCAGCCCTGTTGTATTTTGTATTTGGAAATGGGGTCTTGCTAAGTAGCTGAGAGCCTCACTAAGTTGCTGAGGCTGGCTTTAAACCTGCGATCCTATCTCAGCCTCCCAAGTCCTGGAATTACAGGCGTGCACCACCATGCCCGGCTAGCTCTCTTTTTGATTCTGGGTATTGCAGCTAGGGTTTTGCACATGCTAGATAAGCGCTCTACCACTGAGCTACCTCTCCAGTCCTCTCATTTTCTAATATAAGTATTTCATGCTATAAATTTCCCTCTAAGTTTTGAGTGCATTTACAAATTATGTTGTATTGCAATTAAAAATGTTTTATAATTCCACCTCTAATTTCCTCTTTGACCCAAGGGTTATTTCAAAATGTAATGTACGTAGGGATTTTCAAGACATATTTTGGGATTCATTTCTAGTTGAATTTCATTGTGGTCAAAGAATGTCATTTTTATCATTTTAAATCTCTTAAATTACTTGGTTTGCTCTGTGGTCTGTCATGACGAATGGTATATGTGCACTTGAGTGTGTGTTTTACTGACCGAGGTAATGTGTTTTATAAATGTCGATTAGGTCAAGTTGGTTGATAGTATATTTGAGATTTCTATATCCTCATCAATATTCTGTCTACTTATTCTATCAATTACTGACAGAGAGTGTTGCAATTTCCAACTATAATGATGAATTTGTGTATTTCTCTTTATAGTTCTATCCATGTTTGCTTATGTATTTTGAAACTCTTACTGGGCGTACACATTTAGGATTGTGATGTGTTTTTTTTTATTGTGGTAAAATTAATACAACAAGTCAGGCATGGTGGTGCATGCCTGCAATCCCAGTACTTGGGAGGCTGAGATAGGAGGATCACAGGTTCAAGGCCAGCATCAGTGACTTAGGCCCTCAGCAACTTAGTGAGACGCTAAAATAAAAAATAAAATATGGTTGGGGGTGTAGCTCAGAGGTAGGGTGCCCCTGGATTCAATCTGCAGTACCAAAAAAAAAGAAAAACAATTAACATAAAATTTACCATTTAATCACTTTTAGGTATATAGTTCAGCGGCATTAAGTACATTCACATTGTTGTGCAACCATCACCACCACTCCTGCCTGCTCCTCCTCCCCTTCCTCCTCCTTCTCTTCCTCCTCCCTCCTCCACCTCCCCCTCTTCCTCCTCTTCTTCCTTTTTCTCATCTATTTTCTCTCTATTGCTCAGGTGGAAATTTTTACTGATCTGTTTGTGAGTTCAGCAAATCTTTCTTCGGTCATCTCTATATAATTACTGAACCTATCCACCGAGTTTTTAATTACAATTATTGTATTTTTTGTTATGTAATTCCCTTCAGGACCTTTTTATATCTTCTGTTTATTTGATGAGATTTTCTATTTTTTATTTGTTGCAAAAGTGTTCATAATTGCTCACTGAAGCATTTTTATGATTGCTGCTTTAAAATCCTCATCAGATAATTCCAATATCTAAGCCATTTCGATGTTGGCATCTTTCAGTTATCTTTTCTCATTCAAGTTGTTGAATGAGAAATGCCCTCGTCCTTGGGATGACAAATGATTTTCTAGTGTATCTTGGACATTTGGGGCATTGTGCTGTAGGACCTGTTTAATCTTTTGTTCTTAGTTTTAAATTCTTTTTCTGCTTAGGTACAGTGTGCGGGTCCGGGTCGGGGTGCATCTCAGCTCCCTGTTGGACTTCACTGCACCCCTCCCCCAATGCTCACTCATTTTGTCTTCTTGCACACGGTGTCACCTAACTGTGGGAGTCCTCAACCAAGCAAGCTGCCTACCGACAGCCACAGGTCAGGGGACACTGGGTGGCCTGTAGGAGCTGAAGACCTCAATCCTACAACTGCAAGAAATTGAATTTTTAACCACGTGAGCTTGGAAGAAGTCCCTAAGATCCCCCAAGAAGCCTACAACATGAGCTTGGAAGAAGTCCCTGAGTCTGCAAGAAGTCCACAGTTCCATCAACACCCAGAGTGGACCTGAATCAGAGACCCAGCTAAGCCACACCCAGATCACCCTGCACAGTGTTTACAGGCTGTCCTGGCCCATCCTCATTCTAAGATCCTCAGCCTCACTGTGGGGCTTTCTCAGCCTTCCCGCCTGTCCTTCCTGCTGCAACAAATTCTCCTTGTGCGTGTGGACAGTCCTAAGCATTTCCTTCCTCTCCCCCTCCGGACCACAGCAGGCTCTGCTTGGCATTGTGTAGGATCCTGGGCCCCAAGTGGCTTCTTGCCTTTCCCCCAGAAGTAGGAAGTTTTGTTTCTGCATCTCTCGTAGGTGCAGTGGATCTCTCCCTGTGTCCTTGGGGCCAGAGACAGATGGGGTTTGCTCCTATTCTCTCTTCCAAGCAACATGTTGAGCTGGGCATGGTAGTGTACACCAGTAATCCCAGCACTTGGGAGAGGCTGCGACAGGAGGATTGTGGGTTGGAGGCCAGCCTCAGCAACTTAGTGAGATGCTCAGCAACTTAGCAAGACCCTATCTCAAAATAAAGAATAAAAAAGACTGGAGATGTAGCTTAGAGGTAGAATGCCCCATGAGCTTTGCCTGTGTCCTCTGAGTGGGGGCACTCGGTGGCCCTCCCTCAGTGTCTTAAAGCTGTTGCTCACGGGTGGGCAGGGAGGATGCCTGCCCTCCAGCAGGGGCGGATATGAGAGAGCCCGCCCCAGTCTTCTGCCTGCTCCTGATAGTTCTCCTGAGAGCGCTCAGTGATCTTGTGAGCGAGTATAAACTCCCTGAGTCTGGCTTCCCCAGGAATTCCAAACTTACCTCCGAACCCAGCTTTGGCCTTTAATTACTTACTGAGATTTATCCGATATCTTCTACCTAACGGTGGCCATGTGTTTCTCCTGTGTCTTGCCAAAGGTGAGATAGTCCCTGTGCCTGGAGTCTCCCTGGAGGGCCCACTTCCACATGGAGTTCAGCTTACCTGATTGCCTTGCCACCGCAGATCTCCGGTAGACTAAAAAGAAATTCTGGCCTTGGTGCTCTATCCAGACTTTCTAATTGTTCTGCGTGACTTTATCCATCCTCCCTGGGAACAGGAATGAAATGTTGACTGACTGACTACTATGTTCACAGAGCCATCTATCAAGAACACTATGAAACTGGGCATGGTGGCACACACAAGTAATCCCAGTACTTGGGAGGCTGAGACAGGAGGATCATAGGTTCAAGGCTAGCCTCAGCAACTTAACCAAAACCATCAGTAACTTAGCAAGACCCTGTTTCAAAAATAAACAGGGCTTGGGGTATAGCCTGGAGGTAGAATGCCCCTGGGATCAATCCCCAGTACCAAAAAACAAAACAAAACAAAAGCACTGTATGAACACTTTTTCTTTCAGTTATATGCTTCTGTGTTTATAAAACGATCTTTTAAGAGTTTTCCAGTCATGTTTAGAAGCTGTGAATGGTCTGCTTTTCTTCTCATTTTGTAACCTAGAAACCAAGGTCATTAATGAGAGGCACAGTTAATGTATTTTCCTTTGAAAAAAATTTAAGAGTCAACATATAATAAGGTTTCTCTCTCTCTCTTTCCTTTGGAAATTCTTGAATTGTATCATTTCAAATTATATAAGCTTCCTGTAACCAATTAGGGGGATATCTCCCATGGATTTTAAGAGACCTCATAATATGTTGTGTTTTTCTTTTGTGTTCGATCTGTTCATCTGGGCAAGTTAGTTCTGGAGTTTGCACATAATGACAGAACATTTCTGTGATTACTTAATGTTCTAGTTTCCATGGCTGTGTAACAAATTACTTCAAATTTTAGTGGCTTAAAACAGTCCCTGATTTTCACAGATACTGTAGACCAGACATGTGGTTGGGCACAACAGAATGGGTTGTCTCTGCTGCAGCTGGAAGGCTCATACACTAGACCAGAAGCACCAGAAGGCATTAGTCACATGCCTGGAGGTTCCTCTCCACAGGGGTCTTCTCATAGGTAAAGACATTAGGCTACATTAGGCTTTACTATGGTTTGGATGTGGTCTCTCTCCCAAAGGTTCATTTGTTGGAAGCTTGGTCCCCAGTATGGTGATGTTAAGAGGTGGTGGGACCTTTAAGAGGCAGAGCCTCATGGGAGGTAGTTAGGTCATTGGGGTGTTGTCCTTGGAAGGAATTAAGGGATCTTGAGTTAGTTCTCACAAGACTGAGTTGCTGTAAAAGAGAGAGCCTGACCTTGAATCACTCTCTAACTTCCTGTCTCACCATCATCCCACCATCGTGACACCATCCACAGGAGGTCTTCACCAAAGCCAAGCTAATATCCACACCATGCTCTTGGGCTTCTAGAACTGAGTTAAATAACCCTCTTTTCTTTATAAGGTACCCAGTCTCAGATATCTTGTTATAGTAACAGAAAATGGGCTAGTACAGGATTCTGTACAACATGGTGGTTGGCTACACGGGAGCCATATTGCCTGCTCTAACTTAGCTCTAGAAGTCACACAGCATCACTGGGGCCACAGTCTATTAACTGATCCTGTTACAAAGGCCTACCCAAGTTCACAGGGAATAGACATAAACCCCAGCATATATTGAGGGGAATGACAGGGCTCAGGAAAAGCACATGAAACTAGAAACATCAGAGTGTTTTAGAAAATACAATTTGCTACAATTAAGCTCCAAAGTCTTTTAAGAGATATGGGAAAGAGCCAGGCATGGTGGTGCATACTTGTAATCCCAGTACTTGGGAGGCTGAGACAGGAGGATCGCAGGTTCGCGGCCAGCCTCAGATACTTAGTGAGACCCTCCACAACTTAGTGAGACCCTGTTTCAACATAAGGAATAAAAAATAGGGCTGGGAGTGTAGCTTGGAGGTGGAATGCCTCTGGGTTCAATCCCTAGTACCGCAAAAAAAAAAAAAATAGATGTGGGAAAAAAGTAAAAAGAAAATGAGAGAAAGCTGGCTATAGTCTTTCCTAAAACCCCTGGAGAACCCCTTAGAACTTTCTAGTTATTTTTTCCCTGTGACTAGGATGTGATATTAATTTCTGGTTATTCTTTTGTTTGCAATATCAACAAGTGTCCCTGTTAAGAGTTCCTATTTCATTTGTGTTTTAAAGGATTTGTTAACCCTGTGTCCTTTCTTGGGTCATGCCGCTGAATTAGCTTTCACCAAAGTTTTACACCTCCTGGCCCCACCATGATGGGTTGGTAGGAGGAAGTCAGAAAGGTCTTGTGCGTACCCAGCACAAGTACTTTTCATCACTGACCTTCTTCCTCTTTGACCTAGAATTTGAAAAATCTTTTAAGTAGATAATTTTAGAATCTGAATGGAGTTTAGAGGTCTCCTTATGCCAACAAAGAACATGGACCACTGGATAGTCAGAATTTTCCTTTTCTATTTAAGATACCTCTCTAACAATCCTGTCTCTGGCAAAAGTGTACAAAGTAGACACTGACTTCAGACTATCCTTGGTGAATCCAGTCAGTCCCCCATACACAGGCATCAGGTTGCAGATTCAACCAACGGCAGGTTGGAAATATTCAGAAAAAAAGCTGTGTCTGTACTGAACACGTGCAGTCTACCCTTCCTTGTCATTATTCTCTAAACAATAGAATATAGCAACCATTTACGTAGAATTTGCATTGTACTAGGTATTATACATCATCTAGAGATGATTTAAAGCATATGGGACGATACACATAGGTTATATGCAAATGCTGTGTCATTTATGAAGGAACTTGAACTGTGGATTTTTGTGTCTATTGGTGTCCTGGAATGAGTCTCCCACAGGTTCCAAGGGACAACTATAAGTTAGAATTGTTACGTGGAAATATGGAGCAAGCTAGTTTGGGCCTGATGGGGCACTGACTCAGACCAAGAGAACCCCATGAGACCTGTGGTAGCTGGTAAGAAGAGTGTCCACAATCCCATGTCCTCCCAGAACCTGGCCCAGAGCCAGCTGTCATCTGGTGCGGACCCGAGGACTCTCCTGTTGTGTCTACTTTCTGTGTCTTGAGTGTCCATCTATAAGAGAACATCCATAGGGAGAGGGCAGCCCTTGGAGCTGGCTGGAGGAGGGACTTTTGCCCTCTCCCTGTAAATATCATCTTACAGATAAACAACACGCGATTTCCCGGCAGCCTTGATGAAGTATGTGGAGCTCAGACACTGACTTACCTCCAACAGATGATGGCTCAAGATGATGACATGATTTCCAGGCCAGGGGATATGTTTCTGGTGGTCTTGGGTTGGTGGGCTTCACCGGGTAGAGATTCCACCGTGATAGAGCTGAGACCCTCAGTCCTGTAGACCAGGACCCTGGCCTGGAAATCATGTCATCATCTTGAGCCATCATCTGTTGGAGGTAAGTCAGTGTCTGAGCTCCACATACTTCATCAAAAATACTTCCCATAAAACCCTAATGTGTAAGTTAGAGCAATTAAAGAGGTGACCCAAGTTATCTGGAAAAATTAGATTTCGCTGCTCCCTGCCGGGGATGAATTAATGGACGTCACTGTGGTATACTCATAAACGCACTCTTTTATCAAGATTTCCTTTATGATATATAATCTTAGGGTGACAGGTTCACGGCTGCCAGAGCCACTCACCCCGCAATTAACAGATTCGTCTGTTTCTGTAAACCATCTGTCCACTCACATACAGGATAAGGGACCATCGCCTTATCCCGTGTCATCCCCAGCAACAGGTGGAGCCTCCCCAGGGCACACGGGCTGTAAATGTGGTTCCCAGGCCGTGGTCGCCGTTCGGTTGGTGACAGTGGTGACAATGTATGCAGCAGGAGAGAGGGCGGTGCAGGTGGGGAGAGCGCGGGGGTAGAAAGTCTCTCCATGAGACGGGTTCCTTTTGGAAATGAGTCCCCATCACTGCCCAAGTGGCCAGAGCATGACACTTGCAGCACCAGGGTCACCTGTATAATGTTGGACTCTAATGTCCGATATCACATGGGGCATCTTCTGGGGCTGCCTCGCACGACACGCTTCAAAATGCTCAATGATCAGGCCAAATTTGGTTCCTGTCTGCTTAAACCTGTCTTCCCAGTGCCACACCTGCCTCATGTCACCTGCTTTGAGGTCAGAACATTGTCATGGTTAGGTGTCTGGGCAGGTTAAGCCTTCTCGAGTCTTGTGTACAATTGCTCTGTGTGTGTGTGTGTGTGTGTGTGTGTGTGTGCGCGCGCGCACGCACATATGCATGTGTGTGTGTAGATAGTCTCTGTATCCACGGGTTCTGCTTCCATGAATTCAAACAACCACAGATGGAAAATGCAAAAAAAAAAAAAGAAAAGAAAAGCACCTGTATTGAAGACATTCAGATATTTTGTCATTATTCCCTAAACAATAAAGTATAAAATCTATTCCCGAGGCATTTACATTGTATTTGGTATTGCAAGTGATCTCAAGTATATGGGAGGATGTGCATAGGTTCTATGCAAATACTAGGCCAGTTTATATGAGGGACTTGAGCATCCTTGGGTTTGGGTATCTGCAAGGGGCCCTGGGATAAATCCCCCACAGGCACTGAGGGACAGCCGTATGTGTATATATACACGTATGCACATTTGCACATATGTGCATATATGTAACTATACATGCATATATGCACAAGTATATACACACAGATATACAGTACAGATTTATGTATCAATGTATATATTTATTCATAATTTCATTCTCTCTCCTTCCTGAATAACCTATTGGTGAGTAAAACTCGGCTTTATCCTTGGTTCACCTACCTTTCACTAGTGAGGCCAAGGGAAGGTGCGCGTGGGTCCCAGTGCACTGACAGGCGGTGAACTCGCCACTTAGCCACGCCCACCAGAAGCCCAGGTCCACTGAGCTGCAGGACAAGGGACCAGGCTTCCTGGACAGCTGGCCGCTGCGGCCCCGGCCAGTCCTGCCTGCCAGCGGCAGCCTTCTCAAACTAATCAGACTCTGGAAGCTGTCGTAGGGAGGAAAGGGTGACACGCAGGAGGGCCTTGGTGGAGGCCTGGACCAAGAGGGCGTAGGGCAGTGGCTGGGAATGAGGGGGCGGGGCGGGCCTGGTGGGGTGACTGGTGTGGCTGTCAGAGGAAAGGGGTCTCATCTAAGCAGGTTTCCATCTGCCACAGCAGGACATCTCTGAGCGCAGGAGTGGAGCTTTGCCCCAGGCTGGTGGGCTGGGCCTGGTCACTGGCCCTGAGTGTGAAGAGGGGGCCATGGGAAGGGCGAAGTGGGGAGGGAGGACCATGACTGGGAGGAGAAGGGGACATCTTGGCTCCATAACCAGGAGGAACCACTTGCCACAAATCTCCACGTCTCTGCCCTTCGGCTCCTTGAAGCGTCCTGCACCAACCAGGCGCAAGGTGCTCTGAAGTTGCTGCCCCAGGACCTTTGCTTAGCACCTTGTTAAGGCCGAGCAAGATGTACCTTCTGCTTGCCCCACCCTAAAGTGTCCCCCTTGATGGTGACAGGCAGCACCGGCTGCAGGCAGATGGCTGAACCCGCCCCTGCCCTGGTGCAGAGCCCTGGGGCTCCCTGCCAGCTGCCCAGTGTTGCCCTAGAAGGCTGGGCTGGGGGTGTTCATCTCTGAGGAGGGACTGGCTCTTCTGGGGTTTACTTTAGAGACTCTTTGGTCCCTGGGAACGTGGAAGAGTAAGATCAGATGACCCGCCGTGTTTTGTTTTCTCTGGGGGATGGTGCGCTATCTGATGGAGGGAGGACACCGCCTCCGCTACAGCATCCTGCGCCCGCCATCCAGCACAGGCAGACCCGGAGGAAGCGTCAGGGTCGCCAGTCCCGCCCTCGCTGTACAGCTGGGGTGACAGGCCTGGAGAGGTGCATGGATGGCCCCAGGTCCCTCGCAGCCAGCAGTGAGGCTGGGACTTTCAGAGCAACATGCCTAGGGGCACCCCTCATGCTCTCCTAAGATGATGGCAGCAAGTGCCACTGGCACGACCGCGCTGTCAGATGCACGGGGAGCGGCAGTTCAGGCCTGTGGGAGAGGGAGCCGCAGCTTCCACATTCAAGCCCTGAGCCAAGGGTATGGAGGTCGGAGCTGACGGCAGAGAGACAGGGAGGTGGCAAGTGAAGCCCACAGCGAAGACGCTGGCCTGTGCCGCCTCACCCCATGTCCCACCCCAACAGGTACTGCGGATTGAACCCAGGGGCAGTCTGCCTCTGAGCTACACCCCCAGCCCTATTTGGTTTTATTTATTTATCTTTTTTTGCGGTACTGGAGATTGAACCCAGGGGCATTCTACCTCCGAGCTACACCCCCAGCCCTATTTTTTATTCTTTATTTTGAAACAGGGTCTCACTAAGTTGCAGAGGGCCTCACTAAGTAGCTGAGGCTGGCCACGAACCTGCGATCCTCCTGTCTCAGCTCCCAAGTACTGGGATTACAAGTGTGTACCACCACACCCGGCTATTTATCTGTTTTTTGAAATGGGGTCTTACTAAGTTGCTGAGAGCCTTGCTGAGTGGCTGAGGCTGGCCTCAAACCTGGGATCCTCCTGTCTCAGCCTCCCAAGTACTGGGATTACAGGTGTGTGCCACCACCTCTACCCCTAGACCTGTCTCTCCTGGTCTGAAGAATGCTTAGCACCTTTGGCTTGTTGCCAAGCGCCTTAATCCCAGTGTTGGGAAGAGACAACTAGTAAGGGTTCTAGAATTCTGTGAGCTGGTTGTTAGGCACAGGCATTATTAACAATTACATGAATTTGCAACTAAGATATTATATGCCTAATTAATTTTACTACATTTTGCAATTATTTATGCTTTGGAGGTTATGTATGGCTATTGTTGTATCAACACACAGCACACTGGGAATAGTGGATGATGGTGGCTACTGAGAATCCACTTCCAAGTCCCCCTTCTGCGATGTCCCACTGGTAGCTTGAATTTGGCCATGATAAGTGTATTTACACCGTGGGAAGCAGCCAAGACTGCAAACACAAAGGGTTTGTGTTATTGTTTTGTTGGTTTTCTAGGCAGTGATGGGAAAATGTTAATGAAGATTCAACTTAAAAGTAGGTCAGGTCTGGAATCATTCATAGCAGTCTGGATCGAATCAGGAGACAGACATTACACAGTAGTTTAAACGGGAAGTTTAATACAAAATGATGAACTATAGTAAAACAATAACTGTAAGATAAAAGGAAACTCTACGTAGTATTCTCAGGACTAGGGGAATATTATAGTTTAGATTTAAAATGTCTCCTAAGCGGGGTGTGGTGGAATTTGACTGTAATCCCCAGTACTTAGGAAGCTGAGACAGGAGAATTTCAGGTTCGAGGCCAGCCTCAGCAACTTAAGAAAAAACCTGTTTCAAAACAAAAAATAAAAAGGGAAATGGGTGTAGCTTAGGTATATTCTTGATAGAATTCCCTGGGGTTCGATCCCTAGTACCAATAAAATAAAATGTCCTTCCAGACCTCATGGGGACTCGGTTGCTGGGGAAGGTCCCTGGGGCGTGTTTCCAGGTCAGCTGCTGCAGCTTCCTGCTCCTCTCTCTCCCTGGCACCATGAGAGGACACAAGCCCTCTCCTTCTCCTCTCTTCTCCCTGCCATTGTGTCCTGAGGCCCTGCAGCCCCGGCTCCTGCTTGGAAGCCAGTCTAACATGGCCTGAACTCTCCAGAACCATGAGCAAATAAGCCTGCCTTCCTCTAAGTTGTGGTCATCAGGTATTTGGGTCACAGCAGTAAGAGTGCTGGCTGAAATGGGGAGCTACACAAACAGGCACGATATTGTCAGACCTTGTTGGAGAGGGTGTAGTTCAAACCCAGGATGTACAGGAGTTGTCCAGTTGAACCAGACCAGAGCTCATCTGGAGTTTCTGGGCAGGCAAGGAGCAGGCGATCAGCCACCAAAGACCAGGACTGTGGGTTGCACGGTGGGGGGGGGGGTGGCAGAGGAAGTGCCAGGGTGTGATGCTTAGCATGAAGCAAGCTCGTGGTGGGGTTGCAGTTGGTTTCTGCGTCGAGAGGGCTGTAGACAGTCATCGCTAGAGGGCTCTTCTGTGCTAAGGCTCCAGCAGACTCTACAGGATGTCCTCACATCTGCATGGCTGAGCTTCCCCCAGCCACCCTGGAAACTTCAGGAAGCCCCTTCCTCCTGCAGAACCCCTCCAGCATCCTTTACTGAGAGAGCTTAACATTGTGTTCATTTTAAAGGAGAAATGGTTACAGGATTTCATTCTTTGTCCTAAAGCAAGTATTGAAGGATGCAATCAGAGCTGAAATGCGATAAACTGATAGGCAATTGTATTAGTTTCCTGTGGCTGCTATAACAAATTACATGAACTGTGTGGCTTACACCAGTGCTCACGTATTCTCTTATAGTCTGGAGGTCAGAAGTCCAAAGCAGCCTCGCTGGGAAGAATCAGGAGTCGGGAGGGCCACTCCTCCAGAGGCTCCGGGAAAATTGTGTCCTCGCCTTTTCTAGCTCCCTGAGATGCATTCCTTGGTTCACGGTCCCTTCCTCCATCTTGATAGTAGCTCAGCATCTTTGAATCCTTTCTGCTTTGTCTTCATGTGGCCTTTTTCCTGTGTCAAACATCTCTCTGCCCCCTTTCTACAAGGATGCTATGATTGCATTTGGAGCCCACCAAGTTTACCAGTATAATGTCCCCACCTCAAGCTCCTTCGCCTAATCACAATCACAAAGTCCCTTTTGTCATATAAGGGAATGATCACAGGTTTCGTGGATTAGGACCTGGATATCTTCAGGGGACACTATTTAGCCGACCACACTGACATACCATTATATTGTAGCTAGCACACACACAAAAATAAAAATAAAAAACTCACCTGAGATCATATTCTTCCAGTATTTGAACACTCTGATCTGATTCAGCGAAGAAGCCACGGATGGATAAGTGAAGCTCCAACACTTATCTTCACCATCTCATTTTGGTCTTATTAATTAATATAAATGAAAACATTGATGAACCCTTGTGACTGAAGCACAGGCAGCCATCACTTGCAACCACCGGGTGGCCGCAGATAGAAGATTTTGGCAAAACTCAGCAAGGCATTCTATAAGAATCAGTGGGCTCTATGGAGTTTTAATAAAGCATATTGTATGTCTCATTATTATTTTTATATACTATACATGCTTTATATCAGCACAATTTATAATTAAATTATGCCTCTCTCTCTTATATTGTCTAATATATATAACATACTATTATATTTTATATATAGTCTAATATATCATATATATTAGGTGGGTAAATATATATATTAGACTATATATTGTATATATTAGTTGGGTGGGAACCCATAGGAGCTCTTTTCTTTTTTCTTTTTTCTTTTTTTTTTTTTTTTGCGGTACTGGAGATTGAACCCAGGGGAATTCTACCTCCGCGCTGCGCCCCCGGCCCTATTTTTTTATACTTTATTTTGAAACCAGGTCTCAGAAAGTTGCGGAGGGCCTCACTAAGTAGAGAGAAAGAGAGAGAGGGAGAGAGAGAGGGAGACAGGGAGAGAGAGTGCACGCGCGTGCGCGAGCTGAGGCTGGCCGCGAACCCGGATCCTCCTGTCTCTGCCTCCCAAAGTACTGGGATTACAAGCGTGCTCCACCACGCCCGGCTCTTTTCTTTTTTCTTTTTGGTACTGGTGATTGAACCCAGGGACATTCTACCTCTGAGCCTCTACGCCCCCAGCCCTTTTTATTTTTTATTTCGAAACAGGGTTGCACTAAGTTGCTGAGGATCTCACTAAGTTGCTGAGGCTGGCCTTGAACCTGCGGTCTTCCTGTCTCAGCCTCCCAAGTACTGGGACTGCAGGCATGCGCCCCCACGCCTGGCCCACAGGAGCTCTTTTCTGATGCCTGCCTTTTCTCTGAAGTGCGAAGCCAGGCTGCAGCCATAGCCACCTCCCGGTGAGGGGAAGAGGAAGAAGCAAGATGACACATGAGCGTCGATGTTCCAGGCCTGGTGTGGAGTAAGGACTCGGCCAATGCAGCGCCATCTTTCTTACCTCAAAGCTGCAGAGATTGCATTTTCTAGACCCAATGTCTGAACGTGAGATTGAGCGGTGGGCTTCAGGGCTGAAGAGCATGAGTGATGGAAAGATCAGAAGGGCTCAGAAACATCTAGTCCCGTAATTTCCAAAAGCAGACAAGATAGCTAGAACCTACCATACATATAACACAACACATGACATTTCCTTAAAATCCTTGGAAAGCAAATCATGTATCATAAAGGAAAACATTTTGAATATCCACTGGAGTGAGCAGCATCTTTCTACCTGCTCTGCCCTGTGCTTCTCCTATTTGAAATCATCGTTGTTACCGTCTCTCGCCAGGATCCCTTCTTTCCCCACGCCGGATTGCAGACGCAGCGCTACTAACAAATGCTCTGCATTTCATTTGCTGAGGGTTTGCATTTTTGAAATGTTAGCTATCCCTTCATTTTTTTTTTGATCCTGTAGATACATATGAATTTAGAAACTGAAAGAACACCTTAATTTATATTCTGTGACTTATATGGGTGAGGGAAGAAGAGGCTGTTCGGTCTAGATTATATTTTTAGGGTTTTAAACTCCCCTTCTTCTTTGCAAATATGATGGAGTGTGTTTTTATCGGCAACTGAGAATTCCTGAGGCGGCAGCAGCAGCAGCAACGTGTAGTCCACACTGGCGATCGTCTGTCATGGTGCCGGCCAGGGCAACCCTTGGCTCTTTTCCCTCAGAACAAGCCCATTGGAGAGTGTCAATCAGTGGTCCCCCTCCCCAGAAACCTCAGCCAGGATTGCTGAGAGTGCCCGTGGCTGGGCCCTTACATGCTCCTGAGATGTCCAGGTCACTTGTCTGTCTGCTCCATGCTCCTGGGAGTCCTGGAAGTCATACCCTGCCTTATTTAGCTGTCTATACCTGAGACCCATCAATTCTTATCTCTCTACTAGTGTGGTGGACATTGGTCACTAGGTGTGATGGCTAACTTGGGGTGTCAACTTGACTGGATTGAGGGATGCCTGGAGACAAGGTAGAGCACACCTCTGGGTATGTCTGCGTGGGTATTTCCAGAGGAGACTGGCTGCCTGTCAACAAACTGAGCGTGGAAGCTGTGCCAGTCCTGTACCTGATAACATCCCATCATTTAACCATACACAGAAGTAACTGAGTCACATAACCATAGCCCACTAAACCTCAACTGAACCTATCCCCAGCTCACTTCCTCTTAACAAGACCCAAATGCCCACAGCCATTCCAGACTCACCCAACAAGAAGGAATGAGGGATGGAGAGGAAGTCAGAGCAGAAACAGTTGTCGCAATTTTACAATTAAAATTCATTATTTTTGCAAATTTTATAAAATGTGCAATCACACGATCCCTGTTAGGGTTCCTTCTAGGGACTCAGAAGGGCCTGTGACAAGCCGGGCGTGGTGGCGCACGCTTGTAATCCCAGTACTTGGGAGGCGGAGACTGGAGAATCTGGGTTCGCGGCCAACCTCCACAACCTCGTGAGACCCGGTTTCAAAATAAAGGATAAAAAATAGGGCCGGGGGCGTAGCGCGGAGGTAGAACGCCCCTAGGTTCAATCCCCAGTACCGCAAAAAAAAAAAAAAAGAAGGGCCTGTGACAGTGAGGGTTCTGGAAGCGGGGGGGGGGGGGATGACCGGCATTCCACCTCCCTCCAAGAAATAGTAATAGTAATAATGACAATAATAATAAATTAAACAATTTGGTCTCAGATTAGTTTAAGGGCCAAACCACAAAAGGTTGACTAGGACCCTGAAATCCCCAGCAAGTTGTCTTGCGTTTTCATGGGCTTTGCACCATGGTGCCTCATTCTAACTGTACAGTAGAATGAGGATATTTTCTGCCCTGTGAACTCTCCTCAGAAGCAAAGTAATATAATATATTTGGAGACCTGCAAAGTATTTAAAGGACAGCTTCCTTGTACTATGATAAATCAACTTAGATCCCCAATCCTGGGTAAATGAAGGAAAATTCACATCTAAAAATGTAAATTGCTCAGAAAGATGGTATACACACCTTACTCTTGTTTCCTTACTAAGTTCAATGAAAAACATGGGACATTGTAAATAAAAGCAACATTAAGAAGTTTCTGGAAGGTGGAGAGGGGAAGGCAACTAGTCAGGGGCTTCCGGAACCAAGGAGCCACACCGCGGTGAGCTCCCTGGGCTCTCTCACCAGCCACATCTCAGACTTGGAATGAGGACACAGCAACCAAAGGGTGTATAAGGGGTATAAACAAACAAACCACAAAAAGCCCCAACAAAATCCTGTTCTTTCCAGCCAATGGGCCAGCGAAGGGGAAGCCTAGAAAGACAGAAAACTCTTGGTTAGAAAAAATTGCAGACTAAAAACTTGCTTAGCTGGAACCAAACGCAGAAAAACTGTGGCACGACCCTTGCCCCACCCATACTAGGTGAGTGTCCCTGCAGCCCTGCCGGGCCCACGTCAGAGAAGGCTGAGCAGGAGCTGCTGCTCTATTGCTTGCCTAGCAATTTCTAGGCATCCACACAGGTACACAGACCAGTGGTGTCAGTAGAGACCACTTGGGGGCAGTAGTGAAGCTCTCCTGCCCCTCCCCCAGCCATAACTAGTAGGGGATTGGAATTCCTTCCAGTGCCCGGCAGTAACTAGGAGCCTGTCCCCTTCTTGGTGTCACTGGAAGCCAACTGGAGAACTTGGACCTCAATCCCCAGTAACAAGACAGTGACTTCTGTTCACCTGTTAGAGTAGTATCAGAGAAAGCCAGCTAAAGCAGATGGTTCAATAAGATCCAGAGTCTAAGACTATAACCAACACCCATAGGGTCTGGATTTCAACTGGAAATCACTTGTTATACCAAGAACTCAACTTGGGTGAAAAAAATGATGTTAACACCAAGATGACAGATACTAGAATTATCTGACAAAGATGTTGAGGTAGCCATGAGCAAAAGTCTTCAATGAGTAACTTCAAACACATTGAAACAAATAGAAATGAAAAACGAAAAATTCTCAGCAAGACATGGAAAATCTCAAGAAAAAAAGAAAAGACATAAAGAAAGAAAACTTTTAGAACTTAAAAATATGGTATTAGAAATAGAAAGCTCAGTGGAGGGGCTCATTAGCAGAATGGAAGAGCCAAAAGAAAAACAGAATTAGTAAACTTGAAGACTGAGCAATAGAAATTACCCAATCTGAACTACAGAGACAAGGCAGAATGGGGAAAAAAAAAATAGGCAGAGTCTCAGGGACCTGTGGGACTATAACACAAGATCTAACAGTGTCATCGGAGTCCCAGAAAGAGGAAAAAAGGGTGGAACTGTATAAGGAGTTGAAGGTAATGGCTGAAAAAGCCCAAGTTTGGTAAAAGATGGAAACCCACAGATTCAAGAAACTGAATCAACTACAGTAGGATGAATCCAAGGAAATCCATGCCAAGATTCAACACAAGTGTCTGGAAACTAAAGACAAATTAAAATAAAACAGCAGGAGAGACACATATTGTCTCTAAAGAAAAACAATTAAAATGACAACAAATTTCTCATTAGAAACCATGGAGGCTAGAAGGAAGTGGCACAACATTTTACAAGTGCTGAAAGAAAACTGTCAACCCCAAATTCTATATCCAGAGAAAACATCCTCAGCATCGAGAGGGGCAATCAAGCCATTCTCAGGTGAAGGAAAACTAAGAGAATTTATTGCCAGCAGAACTACCCTTAAGAGAGTTCGAACTAGCCAGGCGTGGCGGCGCACGCTTGTAATCCCAGTACTTAGGAGGCTGAGACAGGAGGATTGCAGGTTCGCGGCCAGCCTCAGCTACTTAGGCCCTCCGCAACTTAGTGAGACCCTGTTTCAAAATAAAGAATAAAAAATAGGGCTGGAGGTGTAGCTCAGAGGTAGAAGCCCCTGGGTTCAATCCCCAGTACCTCAAAAAAAAAAAAAGAGATTTCGAACAAAAAGAAAATGATAAAAGGACCCTTGGAACATCAAGAAAGAAGAAAAACAATGGTATTAATAGAGACCTAGGTTAACTATGATACAGTTTTCCACCTCTCGAATTTACTAAATTATGTTTGAGCATTGAAATAAAAATGATAACACTGCACATAGAAGAAATATTTAAGACAATTATACTCTAAATGGCTGGGGTAGTGGGATATAAGGAAAGATAAGATTCCTATACTTCATTCAAACTGATAAAGTCTTGATATGAGTAGACTGATAGGTTATGTGTTCAAGATGGTTCCTCTTTTCTTATGTAAGCATTTAGTGCTATATATTTGCCTTTTAGCTCCATTTAACTATACCTCACAAATTTGATACGTTGTATTCTAATTTTCATTCCATTTAACATTTTTGTCTTAATTTTTCTGGTAACTTCTTCTTTGGGCTGGGATTATTTAAAAGTATGTTATTTAGGTTTTAGTTTCCAAGTGTTTGACAATTTTCCCGTTATCCTTTTGTGTGTGTGTGTGTGTGTGTGTGTGTGTGTGTGTGTGTGTAGTACTGGGGATTGAACCCAGGGGCATTCTGCCTCTGAACTACACCCCCAGCCTTATTTTACTTTTTATTTTGAAACAGGATCTCCCTAAGTTGCAGAGGGCTTTGCTAAGTTGCTGAGGCTGACCTTGAACCTGCGATCCTCCAGTCTCAGCTTCCTACGTACAGGGATTACAAGCATGCGTCACCATTCCCAGCTTCCTATTGTCTTTATATTGTTGATTTTTACTTTGATTCCATTGTGATTGGATAATTTAATACTGAGAATAACCACTGAAAAAGCTATACAAAGAGATTTATTCAAAAACACTAGAGTTGAATCAAAATGGAATTATAAAATTGTGCTGGTACCCCACAGCAAGGCAGGAAACAGAATTCACAGAAGCTACAAACAGAGATAACAGAAAAAATAAAATGGCTGACATTAGCCCTAACATGTTGATAATCTCCTCAAAGGTAAACGGTGTGATTATCGATTAAAAGACAGAAATGGGCAGAGTGTGTTTGAAAACATGACCCAATTATATGCTGTCAATAAGAAGTTCAATTCAAATTAATGATATAGGAAGGTGGGAAGTAAAAGGATGGATAAACGTATTACCTGCAATATTAATGAAAGAAAGCAGGAGTGGTAAATCAATAGCAAATAAAGTAGACTTCAGAGAAAAGAAAATTACCAAAGACAGAGAGGGAAATTACATACTGATAAGAGACTTAATCTGCCAAGAAGACTGAAGAATCCTACATGTCCATGCAACCAACAACAGAACTGTAAAAATGTGTGAAACAAAACCTGATGTGACTTCAAAGAGAAATAGACAAATCCATGATTATATTTGGAGACTTCAACACCTGTGTCTCAACAAATTGATAGACCAGGACTGGGATGTAGCTCAGTGGTAGAGCACTTGCCTTGCATGGATGAGTCCCTGAGTTCAATGACACAAACAAACACACAAACAAAAAAGCAAATTGATAGAACAACTGGAGAGAAAATCAGCAAGGATACAGAAGAGCTCAACAACACCCTCAGCCAATCGGATCTCATTGACATTTGTAGAACACTCCCCAGAGCCACAGCATTGTAGACATTGTTTTAGAGAGCCTACACAACATATACCAACATCAATAACTTCCTGGCTTGTAAAATAAAGATTCAACAAATTTTACAGATTGTCATCATACAGAATGTTTTTTCCAACCAAAAATGGAATCAAACTGAAAATGGAATCAAACTGAAAATCTACAACAGAAAGATAGTAGGAACATCTTAGAACACTTGGGAACTGACCATACTTTTAAGTAATCCTCGGGTCAAAGAGGACGTTACCAGGAAAATTAAAACAAACAAGAAACCCAAAAACCTCTAACTGAATAAAAATTAAAATATATAAAAATTTGCCAGGTGCAGATAAGTAAGTGCTAACAGGCAAATATATAGCACTAAATGCTTACATCTGGATGCTTACATTTATCCAAAGAAGATCAATTAAAAATGAAATCACTGAAAGAACTTTAGCATGAATAAAAAAAGAGTGAAGAAATAAATAAGCAATATCAGGAATCAAAGAGTGGATATCACTATGGAATGTTCAGATATTAAAATAAAGTTAGCCGGATATGGTGGCTCATGCTTGTAATCCAGTACTTGGGAGGCTGAAACAGGAGGATCGCAGGTTCTCATCCAGCCTCAGCTACTTAGTGAGGCCCTCCGTAACTTTGTGAGACCCTGTTTCAAAATAAAGAATAAAATATAGGTCTGGGGGTATAGCTTGGAGGTAGAAGCCCCTGAGTTCAATCCCCAGTACCACAAAAATAAATAAGTAAATAAAGTAAGGAAGGAAAGAAGGAAGGAAGGAAGGAAGGAAGGAAGGAAGGAAGGAAGGAAACATTACAAACAACTCTATACACATACAATTGACAACTAGGATGAAATATACCAATTCCTTGAAATGTATCATCTACCGCAATCCATTCAATATTAGCAAGATAATTTGAATAACCCCATAACTATTAAGAAAATTTATTTTTTAATTAATAGATTTTATTTTTTAGAGCAGTTTTACATTAATGGCAAAACTAAGCAGAAAGCACAGAGAGTGTGTATATACTGCCTGTCCCCAGCACACACACAAACTCCCTCGGTATCACCATTCTTTCCCTGGCCTGACAAGAGTGGTACATTTGTAACAACTGCTTAACCTTCATCTATACATCAGCATCCCTCAAAGTCCATAGTTTATATTAGAATTTACTCTTTAAAAAATAATTGTGTGTGGTACTGGGGATTGAACCCAGGGGCATTCTACCTCCAAGCTACATCCCCAGCCCTTTTTATTTTTTTGTTTTGAAACAGGGTCTTTTAGGTTGCCAAGAGTCTCATTACTTGCTGAAATTGTTCTCGAACCTGCAATCCTCCTGCCCCAGCCTCCCTCCCAAGTACTGGGATTACAGGCAGTGTGCCACCACACCTAGCATAATTCACTCTTAATGTTGTACATTCTTTGGGTTTGGCCAAATGTATAATAAATTTATGCATCATGATATTATCACAAAGAATAGATTTACTGCCCTAAAAATCCTATTGCCTCCTGGCAGCCACTGATCTTTTTTACTATCTCTATAGTTTTTCCTTTTCCAGAATGTTTGTCATACAGTTGGAATTACACAGTATACAAACTTTATGGATTGACTTTTTCCATATGCATCAAAATTTTCTCCATGTCTCTTCATGGTTTGATCTCATTTCTTTCTAGTGCTGAATAATATTACAGTGTATAGATGTGCCACAGTGTATTTATCCATTAACTTACTGAAGGACATCTTGGTTGCTTCCAGGTTTCAGCAATTATGAACAAAGCTGCTAGAGACATCCATGGGCAGGTTTTTGTGTGGACAAAAGTTTCCAACTCATTTGGGTAAATCCCACAGAGCACTCTTGCTGGATTGTATGGTAACACTATGTGTAGTGTAAGAAACTGCCTGTCTTCCAAAGTTGCATAAATTTGCATTTCTACCAGCTATGAATGAGAGTTCCCGTTGCCCTGCATTCTTGTCAGCATTTGGTGGTGTTGGTATTCTGGATTCTGGTCATTCTAATAAATGTATATTGGTACCCCATTTTAGTTTTAATTTATAAATCCCCAGTGAGATGCGATGGGGAACACACTTTCATAAGCATACTTTTCATCTGCATTTCTCCTTCAGTCTATTCAGCTCTTTTGCTCACTTTAACTGGGTTGTTTGTCCTTTTATTGTTCAGTTTTTAGAGTTGTTTGTGTATTTTGGATGCAAGTCCTTTACCAGTTATGTGTTTTGGAAGTATTTTCTTACCACTGGTGGTTTGTCTTTTCGTTCTCTTAACAGTGTCATTCACAGAAAAGAAGCTTTAAATTTTAATGAAACCATTTAGTCAAGATTTTTATTCATGGATTGTATTTTTACTGTTGCATTTAAAAAGTCATCACCAAACTCAAAAAGTGACCTAGATTTTCTTTTATGTGGTGTTTTAGAACGTCTATACTTTTGCAGTTCACTTGTAGTTCTATGATCCACTCTGAGTTAGTGTTAGCAAAAGGTGTAAGATTTGTGTCTAGATTAATTTTTCTATGTGTGTGCGGATTATTTTTCCCCTGGCATTTGTTGAAAAGACTGTCCTTTCTCCACTGGATTGCCTTTACTCCCCTTCATCAAAGATCAGTTGATTATCTTCACAGTGATATCAGTTGTATTTATTTCTGCGTTCTCTATTGTGTTCCACTGTGTTACTTGCCCTTCCCTTCATCAATACCATGCTTGCTTGACTATTGTACCTTTCCAGTAAACCTTAAAGTTGGATAGTATCAGTCCTCTGACTTCACTTTTTTTCTTCAATCATGTTGGCTAGTCTGTATTCTTTGCCTTTCTGTACAAACTTTTGAATCAGTTTGTCTATTTCCACGAAATAACTTACTAGAATTTTGACTGGGATTGTGCTGAATCTGTAGATCAACTGTAGTTGGGAAGAACTAACGTCTTAACAATACTGAGTCTTCCTATTCATGAACATGGAATACCTCTCCATTTAGCTAGTCTTTGATTTCTTTCATCAGAATTTTGTAGTTTTCCTCATATTGATCTTATTCATATTTTAAGATTTATACCTAAGCATTTTTTGGTGTTAACATAAAGGGTGTTGTGTTTTAGTTTTAAATTTCAACTGTTGATGACTGGAATTTAGGACAACTGAAAAAAAATTTTTTTCATTACTGGGGAGTGAAACCAAGGTTACTCCACCACTGAGCTAAGCCTCCAGCCCTTTTTAGTTTTTATTTTTAGATGGGGTCTTGCTAAGTTGCTCAGGTGGTCTCAAACCTGCTATCCTCCTGCCTCAGCCTCCCAAGTACTTAGAATTATAGACGTGCATTACTACACCTGGCTATAACTAGCTACAATATTTTTGTATTTTGTATATTAACTTTTTACCTTGCTCTAATCACTTATTAGTTCCAGGTGTTTTGTGGTTGTTGTTGTTGATACTTTAAAGTTTTCTACATAGACAATCATGTTATCTGTGAACAAAGACAGTTTTATCTCTTGCTTCCAAATCTGTATACCTTTTGTTTCCTTTTTGTCTTATTGCATTAGCCAGGACTTCCATTAAAATATTAAATAGGAATTGTGAGATGGGACATCCTTGCTTTGTTTTCTATCTTTTGGGGAAAGTATTCTCACTATTAAGTATATGAGTTGTAGGGTTTCTAATCTTTTTCAAATTGGGGAGGTTCCCCTCTGTTTCTTGTTTTCTGAGAGTACTTTATAATCTTGTTGTGGTATATAATTCTATTAATATATTGTTGGATTCAATTTGCCAATATTTTGTTGAGGATTTTCCATCTATATTAATACAAGACATTGGTCTGTAGTTTTCCTTTTTTGGGGTATCTTTTCTCATTTTTGTATGTTGGCACTGGATTTTCAGCTTCCAAAACTGTGAGCTAAACTTTTCTTTATAAAGCACCCAACTTTGGGTATTTTGTTATAGTCACAGCAAATGGACTAATACATAATACCATTCTCCTATAATTATTATTATCTAGCCTAACAGGAAGCAAGGAAGTAGGTAGTTTTATGGTGGATCAGTGTCTCAAGGTTGGCTTTTGTGTGATTTTTTTTTTTTTTTTTTTGCGGTACCGGGGATTGAACCCAGGGGCGTTCTACCTCCGTACTACACCCCCGGCCCTATTTTTTATACATTATTTTGAAACTGGGTCTCATGAAGTTGCGGAGGGCCTCACTAAGTAGAGAGAGAGAGAGAAAGAGAGAGAGAGAAAGACAGGGAGAGAGAGAGAGAGAGACAGGGAGAGAGAGCTGAGGCTGGCCGCGAACCCGGATCCTCTGGTCACTGCCTCATAAAATACTGAGATTACAAGCGTGCGCCACCACGCCCGGCCTGTGTGTGATTTTCTGGTCTAAGATAGTAGCACGTCTTGATACCAGGCATACAAAGCTGGAAGAAATAGGACAACAAAAAAAGGAGCCATTTCCCCTTATAACCCTCTCTGATGAAGGAAGAAATGGAGTCCGCATTTTCCTGGCAGACTTCTCCTTCTATTTCATTGGCCAGAACTGGTCATGGGCTCGCCTCTGTCCCCAGTCACTGGTGGAGGGACTCATGATTCATTCCTTGTTTCTGGGCCTGTTGCTACCCAGACACAACCAGAGTTCTGTTAGCAAGAAAGAAATGGAGATGAGCTGTTGGATAGAAAAGCAACGGGGCCTGCCACAGTGGAAAGTCAGCCCCACCTCATGGAGTGTTCTGAACCATCTGGTTGAAGGGTCTGTACTGTTTGTGGCTTTCCCTCAGCTCTCTTGGAGAGGATCTGCATGGTGTGTGTGTGTGTGTGTGTGTGTGTGTGTGTGTGTGTGTGAGTGTGTGTGTGTGCATGCGCATGCACATCCCTTATTCCATCCAGTCAAAGGAGAATGGTTGCATCAAAACATAATGGGTGAGACCCTGTTTCAAAATAAAGAATAAAAATTAGGGCTGGGGGTGTAGGTGTAATTCGGAGGTAGAATGCCCCTGGGTTCAATCCCCAGTGCAAAAAAACCATAATGGGGCAAGCTGGGTGTGGTGGCGCACACCTATAGTTCCAGTACTTGGGAGGCCAAGACAGGAAGACTCCAGGTTTGCAGTCAGCCTTGGCAATTTAGTGAGGCCCTCAGCAACTCCGTGAGACCCTGTTTCAAAATAAAAAATAAAATAGGACTGGGGTGTAGCTCAGAGATAGAATGCCCCTGGATTCAATCTTCAGTAACACACACACACACACACACACACACACACACACACACACATACACACACACACACACACACCACACCACACATGGAACGGGACATCCTTGACATAACATCTGGCCCAGATATTTGACCTACCAGCTAAGTTTCTAAGCCAGAAAAACATAAGTTCTCTGGCTTTATCAGAACTTTTCTACAGTATACTGGGCTTTATGAGGTGGCTGTAATGGATGAACATCAATGAGATTACCAGAAATCAGGACGAGATGAGCCAGCTCTTGGTAAGTACACCTCATCTCTCTGTCTCAAGCAAAATCTTTGAAACATTCTTCATCCCTTCCCTGGGGAACTAGAAAATGACCAGATTTCCCCCCGTTCGTGTGTGGTTTAATATAAGTGCCCGTTAAATTTCTTCTGCAATTTAGGGAACTATATCTGGGTGGTTGTCTTGGTCAGCTTTAGGATATTGGTTTGAAAACGGGTCATAAATTTTATTTTCAATTTTGTTTCTCTGCCTTTTATACTTTAATATTCCCCTGCAGACTTGCTGAGCCTGATGTTCAGGTTAAGGAGAGAAATAGGTACTAGAGAGGAGTCCTCCACCCCACAAAAAGATTTTCAACTTGAGAAAAAGTCCCTCTCTCCCTTCGTGGGTGTCAGGCCAAGTTGGGATTTAAACGAGTGTTTGGTGTTGGAGCCGATTTGCGTGTGTACTGTCTGGCCAGCTCTCTTTAGGAAATTATCCCTCCTTCCTTCCCTCAGCTGGGACTGACTCTCTGACTGCAGGCTTTGACGTTTGATTCAGATCCAGCCAATCAGAGAATTCCATCCCCTTGGGATGGGGAGGAACAATAGAAGTTGAGCCAATCAGAGCCTGGACAACAGGTTGCTGTGCAACAGGCTGTGCATTCCCTGGGTCCAGCTATGCCTGAAGCCCAGTGCTCCCCCAGAAGTTCCCATTACACAAGCCAGTAAGTTCCTCCCTCGCTCTCCTTTTAAACTGATATTTTGAGTTGGAGTTCTGTCACTTGCAACCGAGAGAGTCATGAATAACAGGTGGGTCCTTGGCATAACCAAATCCAGGTTTGCATTAGGTGCTCCTCAGGACATCAGTGCTGGCCCCCATTCCCTGTCCTTCCTCCGCAGAGTGGTGTTTGAACACTGTTGAAGGGGCTTCGCAGCTCCCCTCCACCTCCCTACTGCCAATGTCCCAGAGCTGAGGAGTGGCTTCCTCGGCTGAAGGGCCCTGTGGGGAGCCAGTGGCTGACCTCCCTGTGTGCTGCTTCCTGGTCATAGCACAGGCGCAGCTCCATCTCTGCAGTGTGAAAACCAGGCGATTTTGTGCATACCTAATCCCCTTGATTACCCGTCTTAGTTCATTTTGTGCTGCTATAACAAAATACCTGGGACAGGGTAATTTATAAAGAACACAGATTTATTTCTTATAGTCCTGGAAGCTGGGAAGTCCAAGATTGAGGAGCCTGTATCTGATGAGTGAGAACTCACCCTGCTTCACCCCATGGTAGAAGGTAGAGGGGCCAAGCACTAGCGAAGGAAGGGAACAACACTCATCCTTTTATCAGGAAAAAAGGATGCTGTTATCTCTTGCGATAACAGCATTAATCCATTTTTGACAGCACAGCCCTCATGGCCTAACAACCTCTCAAAGGTCCCACTTCGCAACACTGTCGCTTTAAGGATTAAGTTCTCAACACATGAACTTTGGGGGACACTCGTACACTACAGCACCCCCTTTCTGCATAAGCCTGAGATGGTGGTCTCCGTGGTTGCGCGTGCGCCCTGACCATCAAGGGCGCCTGTGAAGGAATGCTCCACGGGACTTGGGCTCTCAAGCACGTTTTACAAGGAAGACGCGGCCTGGGTTTGGAGGCTGAGTTGAGGCTGGCAGGGGCTGTGGAGGGGCGGATGATGCGCCTTCCTAGAGGGAAGCTGGAGAGAGATGACTGGAAACCGTGTTCTGGATGCCGCTCCAGGGAGTGTGGACTCTTCCTTGAACTTGGCAGAGAGCAGCCCCACCCAAGAACGCTGCCCTGCATGGGGCCCTGCTATGGTGTTCACTTAGCATATGCCCCAGACCTTATGTGATTGACAAGGCAGCCATGTTGAAGGCGGGGCTTGGCGGGTGGAGGCCCCTGGGGGCGTGGCCAGGGAAGTGCTTCCGGGGCAGGCTGCTGCACCTTCCAGTTCCTCTCCTCTACCTGAGCTGACACAGACTCTCATCTCCCTCTCTCCTTCCTGCTGCCATGTCCTGAGCTCTGCAGGCGTCACCTGCCCTGACATGGACTGAAACCTCCAACACTGTGAGTAAATAAATCTTTCTTCCTCCAAGTTGTGGTCATCAAGTATTTTGGGTCACAGTGAGAATGCTTCATTGATGCCAAGTAATGGAGAGACATTTAGGATGAAAGATTAAGACAATTGAGGATATTACTTAACATGAAACAGGACATGTTCAGACCAAAGAGTATAACGGTAGCCTGCTTCTGAACCTGGCAGCTAATTGATGGTCTGATTCAAAGCTAACATTTTTCCTCCTCTCTTTTCCTCCCCCCTTCTCCTTCTCCCCTTGTTAACACTTAACAGGCTCTTGTCAGTTTACTGACCAAAGCAGTGAAGACCAGGCACCTAGAGCCTGTAAGTCTGAGGGACTAACTCCAGGGCGACTTAGACACGCATTGTGTCTCTTCTGACAAGCCCACGTGACCCAGAAGCGCTAGCTCTTAAAAGGGACTTGACTCCTTTGTTCAGGGAGAATCCAAGGTTTGATTCTGAACTCTTAAGTTCATGGCTTCTCCGGTTTGCTAGAAAATCAATACATTTCTTTTTCCTTCTTCCCAAAGGCTTGTCCCAATTATCTGATTCAGCAAATTGGGGCAGGTGCCAGAATTCAGAATTCGGTTTCCTGAGGAGGGCTTCATGGAAGGGCCTGGTCAAGGGCTGGGAGTGAGGAGAAGTGGGTCTGGGGCCGTATCCCCAGGGATGCAGCTAGAGGCGGGACTAGAAGAATGAAGGGTCCTCACTTTTCTGTTCTCATTGCCGAATTAAAAGTTAGCACAGGGGCTGGGAATCAGCGCAATCATCCATAATTCTAATTAACCATCCCTCAAATAAAATGAAATGGAAGTGATTTCACATGCTGTGTTCCTGTGACTGATTATAGGTTACAAATTGGTCCTTCGTTTTACATTTGTCTTTCATTTTTGTCCTGATGAATTTACAGTGGTTGATCTTTTTCTTGAAGTCTTTAGCAGGACAAAATGTAGGGGAAGGAAATGGTATTCGAGTTCCTTTCCCATCAGTCTTTACTTCAACTGCTGCTGCTCTGGTGGAGGTAGGGGACCAGGTGGGCCAGCGATCCAGAGAGCTGGGACACACCTGGAGTGTGATGTTCTCTGCCTCTGGAGCGGGTAGTAGGGCTGTGTGGGGAGGGTTGAAAGGGAGGAAGGCCAGCTTGTAGGGAAGGCTCTGTGGAAGGGCTGACCCCATAGTTCTGACTGACCCTTGTCATCCACCCTGATGAATGGATGTCACCTGTCAGTACCAAAATGGAGTCATTTATGTCAAAACCAAACTCAACAGAGCCGGGAGGTCATGAAGAGAGGGTCCCCATGCATATTTCCCTGACAACAAAAACTATTGCAAAAGGCTCTGCCAAACCATAACCTTGCAGTTAAGGCCATTAAAAAAAATACTTTGGAGCTGGGCGTGGTGCCGCACACTTGTAATCCCAGTACTTGGGAGGCTGACATAGGAGGATCACAGGTTTGCAGCCAGCCTCAGCTACTTAGTGAGGCCCTCCGCAACTTAGTGAGACCCTGTTTCAAAATAAAGAATAAAAAATAGGGCTAGGTGTGTAGCTCAGAGATAGAAGCCCCTGGGTTCAATTCCTAGTACCACACACACACACACAAAAAAAAAACTTTGATTAGTGCATTGTAATTATGCATCATGGTAAGGTTCAAAGTGGTGCAAACACACATGCACACAGCGCTTGGCGTATCTCCCTTCTGCATCCCACCTCACTCCTCCCTTCTCCCGCTCCATACCTGTTATTTCTCCGAGGACCTCTTTGCGGTGGTGCCAGCCCTAAGTACAGCCTTGCAAGTAACCCTACGAAACCAGTTTTGCAGCCGGGATTGATTCTATGAAGGCATCTCCCTAGCAGTGGCCGGTACCGCCAGTCAGAAGAGCCAACTCCTGCAAGGAGCTTCAGCACCGATGGTTTTTATTTCAGACCAGCATTTGTGGACTTCTTTTTTCCCCCTTGCCTCAACTTCAGGGGAAATGATCCTTCGTGGTACACAGGTCCCAGACTATACTCTCTGCTCATTCCTGAACAAACTCGTTTTTCTTCGGAGAACCTCTGTTACTCAGATTGATAAATCCACCCATTCATGACCAACGCTGGCCCCCCACCAGCTACCATGGTGGGCTTAGCCCTGGGCCTTTGAGCTTCCTGCGTGCCTTCCATGGAGGGAAGACTCAATCACAGACCTGCTCCTTGCCTCTCCACAGCCTGTTGCTGACCTGCGGGCTTGAAGGTCTCGTCTCCTCTCCATTTCCAAGAAGGTCTCTCCCTGGCTACCCACCCTTTTCTGCTGCCCTCCATCCTGGCTCCCCATTTTAGTTTTTGCCATCTGATGGGTCTTCTAGCATTTTGCTTACATTTTGGTGTTGAACATCTTTTTACCTTTTTATACCCATTTTTCAATAAGTTGTATCTTCTCTTGCCAATATGCAGAGCCTCTTTATATATTATGCATATTAATCCTGCCTACTATATACAGCAAATATTTTCTTTTAGCCTACTCATTATTTTAAAGATATTTTTAGAGCAATTTTAGGTTTATAGTAAATTGAGTGGGTAGCACAGAGATATTCAATGGACCCTCTCTCCCCACACACGACGCTTCCCCCACTATCAACAGCCCCCACAAGAGCAGAACGTTTGTTACAATTGAAGAGTCTTTATTGATACATGATTATCACCCAGAGTTTATCATTGACATTTGGGTTCGTTCTTGGTGTTGTACGCTCTCTGGGTTTGGATGAAGGTATAATGATCATCGTATCCACCATTATAGTACCATACTGAGTCTACCCTCAAAATCCGCTGTGCTCTACCTGCTCCTCCCTCCCTCCCCTCAGCCCCTGGCAACCACTCCTCTTTACCTTGTCTTGTTTTTTGTTAGTGGCAGCTTTCCTGTCTTTTGGAGGAATAGGATACAGATTTTAAGTTTTGATGGAATTAAATCTCTCCATCTGTTCCTTTTATGAACCCTGGGTCTGGTTTTTGGTTAGAAAGGCCTTCAATTCCAAGGTTATGAAAATATTCTCCTCCGATTCTTTCATAGCTTTAAATTTTACATTTAGATCTTTAATCTACCTGGAATTTCCCCTGGGGTATGGCTTGCGAGGTAGGGATCTAAGTTATTATTTTTTTCTCCAAATTTTCTGAACACTTTGTCAGGGTTGAGATAAGAAGTGCCCCCAAGACTCATGTGTTGAAGGCCCGATCCCCGGCGTGGCAATGTTCAGAGGTGGAAATTCGGGGGAGTGATTGGATTAATCCATCGATGGATTTTAATCCTGTGATTGGACCGATTCATCAGCGAATCAATCCATCAGTGGATTCAGCCCAGTGATTGGATGAATTCATTGATGGGTCAGTCTGTTGATGGAATGGTGACAGGTGGTGGAGACTGTAAGAGGTGGGGCCTCGTTGGAGGGAGTGGTCCTTGGCAGTGTGCCCTTTGGAGCTATGTCTTGTTCCTGGCCGCTTCTTTCTTTCTCTGCTTCAGGCCTGTGGTGAGGTGAGCAGCGTTCCAGTGTCCTTCCACCATGAGGTTTCTGGCTTGGAGACAGGTGACCATGGACTCTGATACCAGGAGCCCAAATACATCTTTCCTTCTTCAAGTTGTTTATGTCAGGTATTTTGGTCTCACTGATGAAAAGCTGACTAAAATGCTCTATTGATGAGTCCATTTTTCTCACTGTTATTCTATATTGGGAATCTATTAATGTAAATTATTAGCATATTGAGGAAACATACTCATCTTGGTTTATCTCTTAAATTTTAAAACTTGACACTCAGCCTGATAAAAAATCCTTAAGAAGCCACAAATATAAGGAAACTTTGTCAACCCAGAGAAATAAGCCACCACATCAATACTGGCTCACCCACTGTCATGAATGTCCCATACTAATAATGCAAAATGTTAAAAATAGGGAACATTGGTTACAGAGGTGAGGGGTTTGTGAGAACTTTGTACTTTTTGCTCAATTTTTTTTTCTGAAAAGTTGAAAGTGCCCATAAACAAAAAAATTTTTAAAAATGAACTAAAAAGCTGGGTGCAGTGGTGCACGCCTATAATCCCAGTACTTGGGAGGCTAAGATAGGAGGATCACAGGTTCTAGGCCAGCCTCAGCAACTTAGTGAGATCCTGTTTCAAAATAAAAAATAATTTTAAAAAAGGGCTGGGGGTGTAGCTCAGAGGTAAAATATCCCTGGGTTTGGTTCAGTACCAAAAACAATAACAACAACAACAAAAAAAAACCAAGCTAAAGAAAACATAATATTTGCTGGTGAAACTTTATAAACATTCTCATTAGAGTTAGAACAAGACTTTCAAATTACTTAAATAGCTTATCTAAGCTGGATGTGGTGGCACATGCCTGCAATCCCAGTACTTGGGAGGGTGAGACAAAAGGATCCCAGGTTCAAGACCAGCCTCAGTAATTTAGTGATACTCTCAGCAACCTATTGAGACCCTGTTTCACAAACAAAACAATTTTAAAGGTATGGGGGTATAGCTCAGAGGTAGAAAACCTCTGGGTTCAATTCCCAGTATCAAAAAAAAAAAAAGCTTATCTCTGTTACTTCTGGTTCTAACAACCGTAGTCTGTCTGTGACACAAGGACATTGTTGCTTCCACTAGTTGTGCCTCCCACTTCAGTCAACACCTCTGTCCTTTATTGTCATGACTGGTTATCTGCGGTTTTATTTGTAGCTTGATTCTCAAAGACACGAACCAACAAACAAGCAAAAAAAAGGTGTATGTGTGACTTTGTGTAAATTCTACTCACCGCTGAGCCAAGGCATGTGCTAGAATTATGTGGGTTTTTGCCTCTCAATTTTATTTCTGTTTATTAAATTTATCTTAACCTGTACATACAAACAGAAAAATTGTACATATTAACGGGCTGATGTGATGTTTTGATACATGGATGCATTGTGTAATGTTTAAGTCAGGTCAAAAAATATCAGTCTCCTCAAACATTTATCATTCCCTCAAGGTAAAAACTTTTAAAATACTTTCTTCTAGCCTTTTGAAACGTGAAGTCCATTATTGTTATCAGCGGTCCCCCTCCTGTGCAGCAGCACACCACAACTTCTTTCTCTTATCTCGCCATAACTCGGTACCGATTGATAAGGCTCCTTCTTTATGGGTCTACTGTCGGTGTCCTTGGGCGACTGAAAGAAACAGTTGCACGCTGGCTTCAAATCATGGCTCATTTGGGGTTGCTTTGAGTCTGGATCATATCTCACACGCTCAGTTTGTTTTTCTTTGGGAGAAAAGAAACATTTTCCCTGTTCAGTGACTGCCTACTAGTTTGAGCTTCCTGTGATTCGGTGTTGCTTTGGATCCATTTCGCTCTTGTCCTTGAATCCCACCCAAATCCTGTACTGATCTGGACGAGGTCCTGCGTAGAGAAATCGTGACTCCTCACCCTTCGGCTCCTCCCGGAGTGCCCGCTGCTTCTATGCCTCTGTCATAGCTTCACGTTCTCCCAGGGTCTTGAGCGCGTGGTGCTCCAGGGAGCCCATTTCCACGGGTCCTCCCTCCCACAGCCTTCGGACCTCTCCTCCCGCGTAGATGGTGACTGTCCAGGCCTGCTGCTTGGATGGAATCGGGGCTTTGCCTGACTGCCCTTGTGGGCTTGGCGCTCCTGATTCCTGGAGGCCCTGACTCTGGTAGAGTCTTGTCGTCTGTTACTTCCTAAGGGGGAAAATGCTTACGAGGTTAGCTTTCTAAATTCATAGGTGTCCAAGCCGGGCGCAGCGGCACACACCTGTAATCCCAGTACTTGGGTGGATCACAGGTTTGAGATTAGCATGCAGTAACTTAGCGAGACCCTGTTTCAAATTTAAAAAAAAATAAAATAGGGCCGGGAGGGTAGCTCAGAGGTGGAATGCCCCCGTGTTCAGTCCCCAGTACTACAAAACAAACAAGCAAGTAAGTAAATTCATGGGTGCCACGGCCTTCGTTAGCACGGCCTCTCACTGGGCGGCCACTTGGTCTGTACGGTTAGATTGAAGCCATCTTCCTTCTGTCTTTGAAGTTCTGCTCTGCAGTGTTCTGGCTTCTGGCAATACTGTAAGTCTCTTGCTCCTCGGCTTCTCATTCCTTTGTGAATCATCTGTCTTCCCCCTCTGGCAGCTTTTTAGGATTTCTTTTCCTTTTAAGATTTATCCTGGCTGTTCTGGAGATTCATCAAGTGTGTTTCGATGCGATCTCTGTGCCACTCAGGGTACTTTCAGCTGCAAGTAATTGAATGGCCAACTCATGGCAACTTAAAAGATAAGGAGATTTATTGGCCCATATAATAAGAAGTCCCAGAGCAGCACAGTCCTGGGTTGCCTCCGTCTTGCCGGCAAAGCCCACCGGCTCTCCGGTTTCTTTCTCTGCTGACCTCCATGTGTCAGCTGGCTGCAGAGGGCTGCAGGACTCTGGGCACCGTGCTCCCACCTCGCAGTGTCTACAGCAAAAGAGGAAACTGTCTTCTTGTGTCTTCTCTGGGATTTTGTTGTTGCGCTTTCTTTGTGGTGCTGGGATTGAACTCAGGGGCTTTCTACCTCTGAGCTAAGGGTCTCGCTAAGTTGCTGAGTCTGGCCTTGAACCTGAGATCCTTCTGTCTCTGCCTCCCAAGTACTGGGATTATAGGTGTGCACCACCACGCCTATCTCCTCATGTCTTATTTTAAGAACTAAGAAATCCCTCACTGACTCTCTCCTGGTAGGCTTTTCTAATATCTTATTGGCTAGAATTGGGTCATAGGCCTCTTTCTATGCCCATGACAAGAACGGCCATGACCGAATTAGACAGACACACATCCGATCTTTGGGGCTGGGGCTGTGCAGAGGAATGTGAAGAGTTAAAACAGCCGAGGTTCTGTTACAGGGAAGGAGAGAGGAAATGTCTGTTGAGTTGTGAGCCAGTGTGTGTGTGTGTGTGTGTGTGTGTGTGTTGCTGGGGATTGAACCCAAGGGAATTCTACCTCCAAGGTACATCCTCAGACCTATTTTATTTTTTTATTTGGAAACAGGGTCTCACTAAGAACCTTCAATCCTCCTGTCTCAGCCCCCCAAGTACTGGGATTACAGGCTCTTCTTTTTAAAATGTTTTCAATATTTATGTCATGCTTTCAAATATAAAAAAGTCAAAATTCCGACACCAGTCATCTCAAAACCATGCAAAGCAGCTCAAGATGTTTATGAGCATTTCCCTTTAGTTTTGCTTTCTGGGGTCTGAGACTATAGAGAGAGAGACAGACAAACAGATCATAGAGACCCAGAGTCACAATTGATGCTTCCAGCCCGCCCTCTGTACTCCTAGCAGGGAAAGAGTGTGGATTTTTTTTTTTTTTTTTAGTTACTGGGGATTGAACCCAGAGGCATTCTACCTCCGAGCTACACCCCAGCCCTATTTCTTTATTTTGAAACAGGGTCTCACTAAGTTGCAGAGGGCCTCACTAAGTAGCTGAGGCTGACCGCAAGTACTGGGATTACGAGCGTGTGCCACCACGCCCGGCTAGGAGTGTGGCATTTACCTAACAGCTGATGCTTCCTGTTTTCAAACTGTGCAAAAAATCCATGTCCGTATCACATGCATGAGTCTTAATTACCCATGATCAGAGCGCCAAGTCCCATTGCTAGTTTTTTCTGCTTGTATTCTAGAAGCTCCACCAAGGGGTGATTTGGGGGGGGGGTGCTGGACACGGAACTACAGACTGAGATCAAGTCCCACGCACTACGTCTGTGCCATCTCCTAGGCCCTTAAAAGGGGAAAGTCCAGTTGTCGCACGACTTTAAAGTTTGGAGGTACACTTCTCTTTGTTAACTATGGCTAAAATGCTTCAGTCTACAAAGTTTAGAGGATATTTCCAAAGGGGGGAAAACGCCTGTCGGCCTTTAATTTTGCTAAGCCAGGCTTCACAGACATGTGCGGTAATAGCCACCTATGTAGAATAGAAGTAAACAGTAATCCATTTCAACCCGAGTAATCGTCTTCTTCATTCCTAGGAAATTTTCTTGTATTATTTTATGAAAATTACCATACATAAGCTCAATTAAAAAGAGGTAGAGAGAATGAAAAAAACGTGGTGGGAGTGTGTGTCCCCGCCAGTGCTTATGTCTTAATTGGGGGAGAAGTGTGTGTGTGTGTGTGTGTGTGTGTGAGAGAGAGAGAGAGAGAGAGAGAATGTTCCTTTCTAAATTTACACATTCATTTCAAATTAAAATAGAATTCATATACCATTCAATTCACTCCACCCCTTCAAAGCGTATGATTTGGAGCTTTTATTATATTCAAACAACTGTGCCACTGTCTAATTCCAGAACATTTTCATTATCCCAATAAAAAATTGCACATCCATTAGCAGCCACTCCCCATTCCTCTCTCCCCCCAACCCTAGAAACCTCTAGTTCACTAATCTACCTTCAGCCTCTGTGTACTTGCTAATTGTGAACATTTCAAATAAAGAGCCATGCAATGTATGACCTTGTGCGTCTGACTTCTGCCACGAGCATAACATTGTCAAGGTTTGCCCATGTTGTAGCACATGTATGTCGTTCCTTTTTATGGCAGAGTAATGTTCTTTTGTATGGATATTCCACATTTTGTGTATCGATTTGTCAATTGATAGACATTTTGGTTGTTTCCAATTCTGGGCTATTGTGAACAATGCTGCTATAAAATTCAAGTCAAGTTTTTATGTGGGCATATGTTTTCAATTCTCTTGGGTTTTTACTAGTTTATTTTCATGAGGTAGATCCTCCAGTTGCTTCCTAAAAGAGGACACGTGACAGCTGGGCGTGGTGGTGCATGTCTGTCATCCCAGTACTTGGGAGGCTAAGACAGGAGGATCATAGGTTCAAGGCCGGCCTCAGCAACTTAGACCCTCAACAACTTAGTGAGACCCTGTTTCAAAATAAAAAATTAAAAGGGCTGGGGGAGAGGTCACAGGTGAAATGTCCATGGGTTTAATCCCCAGTATTATTTTTTTAAAAAGTGTATGAGAACATATTTTTGACGCCCTGAATATTTGCGAACATCTTTATTCTACCCTCTCACTGACACACTTAGTTACTAATTTCTACCTATTGGGTAGAAATTGTTCCCTGAGAATTTTGAAGGCATTTTTCCCATTCGTTTCTAGCTTCCAAGGTTGCCACATAGAAGCCCAGTGTGATTTTTAACTACAGATTCCTTTTTTTTTTTTTTTTTTTGCAGTACTGGGGATTGAACCCAGGGGCACTCTACTTCCAAGCTACACCCCCAGCCCTATTTTATTTTTATTGTGAAACAGGGTCTCATTAAGTTGTGGAGGGCCTCACTAAGTAGCTGAGGCTGGCCAGGAACCTGCGATCCACCTGTCTCAGCTTCCCAAGCACTGGGATTACAAGTGTGCACCACCACACCTGGCTGGCCAGATTCTTTTTTTTTTTTTTTTTGCAGTACTGGGGATTGAACTCAGGGACATTCTACCTCCGAGCTACACCCCCAGCCCTATTTTTTTATTCTTTATTTGGAAACAGGGTCTCACTAAGTTGCGGAGGGCCTCACTAAGTAGCTGAGGCTGGCCGCGAACCCAGATCCTCCTGTCTCAGCCTCCCAAGCACTGGGATTACAAGCGTGCGCCACCACGCCCGACTGCCAGATTCTTTTTATATAACCATTTTTCATTTCTGAAAAGTTCTAAGAATTTCATTTTTTTCTTAAATTTTATAATGATGTTAGTAGTGTAGGATTTTTTTTCACTCATGACAGAGGAAATTTAGTAGACTCTTTCAATCTGGAAACTTACCTTTAAGTCTGCAAGATTTTCTTATACTATATCTTTGGCGATTTCCTTCTCTTTCTTCCTTTGCTCTTCTTAATATTTTGATGACTGAGAGTTTAGACTTCTTGGATGGAGGCTCTATCTATGTCAATTAGCTATGATGATGTAGCACACTGTCCACAAACACAGTGGTTTAAAAACAACAACCATTTATTCAGCCGATGATTCCACAGATTATGCAGGACTCCAAGGGTGAGCAGACATGCGCACGGCCTCTAGGCCCCGGCTCATAACTTGTGTGTCACGTCTGCCACATTTTAATGGTGAAAGCAACTAACAAGGTCATCCCATCTTCAGAGGGAGGGAAAACAAGCTCCACTCTTTGTAAATAAGAGCTGCAAAGTCACATTGCAAAGGGCTGTGCTACGGACTGGATCTTCGTGTACCTTCATTTTATATTTTGAAACCCTAGTTCCTAATGTGATGGTATTTGGAAATGGGGCCCTTGGGAGGTAATTAGGCCACAAGGGCGGCGCCCTCATGATGGAATAAATGGTATTAAAAAAAGAACACAGAGAACTTTCTCTCCCTCTCCCTCCCCCTCCTCCCTCCCTCCCTTACATGAGGTTAGAGTGAGAAGACAGCATCTCTAAGCCTCCAGTCTACCAGGGCCTTGAGCTTGGACCTCTAGCCTCCAGAACCATGAGAAATACATTTTTGATGTTTAAGCCATTCAGTCTATGGCTCTTTTGTTATAGCTGCATCCCAAACAGATACAGCATGGATGCGGTGAGGGATAAGGAACTGTGGGTAGGGTGTAGCTCAGAGGCAGAATGCCCCTGTGTTCAATCCCCAGTAACACACGCACATACACACACACACACACATGCACACACATAGTGTGAGATCCATTGCTTCTAAAACATCCAATTGTAAGACCTCTCTCACAGGCTATTGGACTCGATGTAATTCCTCAACACACACAGAGAATTTGCATCTCCTGGACACTGATGCTGTCCTTGTTCCTGAGTCTGGTGAGAATTAAAGGGAATCTCTGGTAGCTGCAGTAATGTTGGACACTGCTTCATTTCCTGTGTGGTGGATTCCATGAAGTACCGTCCATTTCCAGAAGGCACCTGGGGAAGAATCAGCTATTCTCTTTCGCAGCATTTTGCCCATACCCAAGCGACTGCTCCTTCCTTTCTTCTACTCCACTGAAAGCATGTGCCCTTCGCCCTAGGGACTCTCACAAGCATTTGCACAGGGCACGGCCTCACTTTCTAAGCTGCTCGCTGACCTCATTCATATGTGATCTCCTGCGAGGCCTGGCAGGAGCCCCAGAACAGGCTTCTCTCCTCTGTCCCTAAGCCACTTCTCAGAGGCACCTACAAAGGCTACCCCCATGCCTGTCCATCTCAGCAGCAGCCTTCCCAACCATTATATTCAACTCCACTGATGACAGCTACAGAGGTTCCCATGCGCTGGTTTTTTTTTTTTTTTTTTTTTGGAAGGCCTGCATTAGAGTGTCTGAGAAAGAAGCAGAACTTCTCTCGGCAGAAACTTCCATTAGTCACATTAGTTACCGACCTGTGTGGAGGGCTGCGTGCAGAATCAAAGCACAGTTCATCCAGTGTGAGGAATGTAGTGATGGGTAAGAAGACGGAGCAGGCTATGAGCTCGCGCTCCCCCCTCGGAATTGATGGCTCCCCCTAGGACAGGAATAACAAACAAGGACTCAGACAAATAGATCTTTTCAGCTCCCGTCCTCTGACTTCTAATTCACTAGGATGGTCATAAATACAAAATATGTGAGGGGCCCTGTCCTCCTTTCTTCCTCTGCTGTATCTAGCCAAGCTCGGCTCTTACAGCCAGAAGAACCCCCTGACTCCACCCCAGGATGCTTCTGAAAACTCCACGGCCGCCCGCCTCTGCCCGCGGCTCAGGCCCAGGACACAGGACCCTCCGTTTGAGCCACGTAGACAGCCAAGAAGGTCTTCTGTCCCTGAGCGTGGCCACCACCCTGGCACACTCATCTCCAACTTCCGGGTCTCCTGCAGGTGTGTGCCTGGCGGGCCCTACGTCACCTGTGGAGCCTGAGCTGCAGGGGAGTCTGGGAAATATAGACCTGAGCTTTCATCCTCTAGTTTCCTGGGCAGGCGGATTACGAGGGTGCAGTCTCATGTCCTGCCACAGCAGCCTCCTGGGAGATCCCTCAGAATCCCAGGGCAGCATAGAAGGGGCTTCAGGACCAGTCAGGCCCTGGAAACTATATGGAGGTGAGAATATTATCTCGACCTCCTCTTTCTCTGCTTCCCTCCAGTGGGCCACTGCTGTGAGTAACACAGCCTCCAGTAGCATCCATTTTATGTGCTATGGTCCAGATCCTAGAGGGGTCAAGTCCCAGTTCCAATATCCTCCAGAAAGCGATGGGTTGCCCCAGCCAGAGTCAGGGGCTACCCGACTAAAGCGGGGCTTTCGTGTACCAAATAGCCATCCACATGACAACCGCATGCAGGGAATGCAGTTTTCAGAAAAGGAGAGCAGCTGCTGGGCGTGGTGGCGCATGCTTGTCATCCCAGTACTTGGGAGGCTGAGACCGGAGGATCCGGGTTCACGGCCAGCCTCAGCTACTTAGTGAGGCCCTCCACAACTTAGTGAGACCCTGTTTCAAAATAAAGAATAAAAAATAGGGCTGGGGGTGTAGCTCGGAGGTAGAACGCCCCTGGGTTACATCCCCAGTATAGGGGGAAAAAAAGAGAGAAAGAAAAGAAGAGCAGCCAAGAGTAGAGGTAGAGGTAGGGCCGGGAGTGTCGGGGCCAACTACATGGCATCGGGAAGGCAAGAAGCCCTGTTGAAGCAGCTTCCCCCTCAGCTCCTGTTGCTGAGTCCAGGCAGGTCGTGTCCTCGCTGATGGGAGCAAGGATTTCCTGGACTGTTGCACTCTGTCAGTCCATGTTAAAAAGCAAGGTCATGAGAGCAGGACCAGGCAAGCTGACACCCAGCTCCGCTGTCACCCAGCCACTCCGCTCTTGTCCCCCTTATTTGTGAAATGCACTGGCAACAGCCTCTCTAGAACCCTGGAGTTTATACTTGAGATACAGTGATTCCTCTCCACGACATCTTTCTGGACAAAGGCACCGGTGTGCTCCTTCAGGAGCCTCCAGAACCTTTTCTGGACACTGACGTCCTCTATCAGAAATCTCCTTTCCGCCGTGTGCTGCACCCTCAGCACCTGGACTCACATGAAACTGCTGCTCCCGTTGGCCTTTAGTAGTAGCCACTGCTGGTCACCTCGTGGCCACTCAGTATTCCACTGGGGTACCAAGCCGCTTCTCTTAGGCATGGCAATTCTAAAATCCTTCTGCTGCAAATTTTATACTCCTGAATTTTTAATAAAATATCCCAGATTATTTATGTACAAGGACCCATTAGAAAAAGTGAACATGCTGGGCTTGAATCAGGTTCCCCGTTAGTAGCTCATGAAAGGAAAGGGTATCAAAGAACACCTAGAGATGCCAGATGACCCTGGGTCTCAGGACTCAACCCCTCCACTGCCAACTCTGCACTGAGGTGGAATTTGCATAGCATAGAATTAACTATTTTAAAGTGAACAATTCAGCAGCACTTGGTATGTTCAGAAGATTGCACAACCTTTACCTCTATGTAATGCCAAAAGATTTTCACCACCTTCAATGGAAACCTTGTCCCCCTTAAGCTGGTGCTCCCCATTCTCTTTACCATAGGTCCTGGCAACTTCTAATCTATTTTTTTCTCTGTGGGTTTATGTATTTTAAGCATTTTCTAGAAGTGAAATCATACAGTATTTGCCCTCTAGCTCACGCACTGGCTGCCGTCCTGCTGGCCTCTGACTTCCTTTCTTTTTTTTTTTTTTTGCGGTACTGGGATTGAACCCAGGAGAATTCTACCTCCGAGCTACACCCCACTCCTATTTTTTATTCTTTATTTTGAAACCGGGTCTCACTAAGTTGCGGAGGGCCTCACTAAGTAGCTGAGGCTGGCCGCGAACCCGGATCCTCCTGTCTCAGCCTCTCAGGTACTGGGATTATAAGCATGTGCCACCATGCCTGGCTCTCTGCCTTCCTTTCTGCTTGCCTCTTCTTTGCGATGGAGCCTTCACAGCCTGGTCATTTGGTAATGACTCCTCACTCTGCTCTCCCGCCTTCCCACCCTGGGTGGCACTGCCCTCGAAGCCTCTGCACCTATCCCCTGCCCATCCATTCAGCTTTTCCAGGCATGACCTGCACCATGGATGGGTCCAGAAAGGCCTCCCTGGACCAGTACTAGAGGTGGAAACATCAACTGGAAGAGAGATTTGACTGTTGTTCAGGTGATGGCATGAAGGTCCCCAGTTTTCCTTCTGAGACCCCTGGGGATGACACTGGAGCTTCTCTTGCCCCTCACCCACGTGTGGTTGGGTGCAGTGGCTTGATCAGCTGCTCACCCAGCCTGAATGGACCTGGAGACCAGTCCCGCCGCTAAGGTCTCAAACTAGATAGACAATTTCACAACTCTAGAACGCTCCGGCTGCAGAGTAAGGCGCAGAGAGCTTGAGTTCAGCTCAGGCTCTAGAATCAGATTTTCTGGACTTGAAACCAGATTGATGTGGTCTATGGACAAGTTACTTAAACTCTCTGTGTCTCAATTTCCTTAACTGTAAAGCAGGGATAAAACTAGTTCTCAACCATAGGGTGGTCATGACGGTTAATCAGACAATGCATGAGCCAGGTGTGGTGGCTCACACTTGTTATCCCAGTACTTGGGAGGCTGAGACAGGAGGATCGCAGTTTGAGGCCAGCCTCAGTGAGGCCCTCCTCAACTTAGTGAGACCCTGTTTCAAAATAAAAAATAAAATAGGGCTGGGGTGTAACTCAGAGGTAGAATGCCCCTGGGTTCAATCTCCAGTAAAACACACACACACACACACATACACACACACACTGCATGAAAAACATGTAACTTCGTGCCTGTTGAAAATTAAATAGGGATCTGAGTTGTTATATAAAACTAGTTCATTGAACAGTCAGAACACAGAGGGACAAGCAGGAAACAGCCTGGTCTCCCCCTCCCCTGCCAGGTTAGTTCTTTCCCATCTTCCGTCCCTGTCCCTGGACATCGCAGCCAGACAGCTCACCTCGGCTTTCCAGGCATTTTTAATTATAAGAAAAAGTCTGATTCCTGTAAGAATGACTCATTTTCAGAGTCCAGTCCAGTCTGGATCAAAATTTGAATCTCATATCCAAGCCAAACTAATTCTTTTCTCTTTTTAACTTAACTAGTTCTGCTACTATAGATGTTCGGATGACTTCTTGGTGACCATCCAAATGCTGGCTCTCTCAGGACAGACTCTTGTGCATTCTCCTCGGGCCCATGGGGACACTCACATTGAGGAGTTCCTTAGTCTTGATGCCCTTGTTTGGACATGGGTTGAGTAAATCCCCAAAGGGTGGACGTATCAGGAGCTAGGAGAGAAGCAGGAATCTCACTGGCTGCTCATTGCCACTTCAGACGCTCACCAAATGTCTCCCAGGAAACCCTTCAATGACAGTGCAGCTCATTGCACAAAGCAGGTGATGTGTGACCAGAAAATGTCACCCCATCCCCCTTCCGGCAGCCACCCCATCCCCCTCCGGCAGCCACCCCATCTCCAATGGGGTCTCTTGGCGCCACTTCTCTTGGTTTGAGGGCAAACTCTCAGCACTCCCTCTAGGTGTCAGGCATCGTTTACTGTTGGCTGCCTGGTATCATTGGTTTAGGGATTGCAAAACCAGTGCAGATTTAGCAAGCCTGAGAATGGATTTCTTTAAACTAGCTGCTTGGTGCTCTTTTAAAAACACGGGGGGTATTTTGTCCCTCTTGTCCTCAGTGTGGGGGCCTCAGCCAGAATTCAGACACCCCAGGACACCTTTCAGCAATGGTTGGCAGTAGCGTGCCCTCGTGTGCCCACCTGCTGGTGTGTCCACAAAAACTCGTGTGACCCAGCCGTCAATTGTTATGTGGTTTTCAAAAATAGCTGGTTGGTTAGCTGAATTAGACCAGCCAGCTTTTTTTGGAGGATTGCAGTGAATAAATAATAAACACTGTGCCCTGAAGTAAATCCTAACCATTTCCTGCCCAGCCTGCAGGGCTCTGCGAGGATTAAAGAATTTGTGTTTGCGACATCACTAATGCATCCATGAGCAAGAGGCCCGAAATGCATGCAGAAAATACTCTCCTAAAAATATTTGTCTTTGGTGTTACAAGTGAGTAATCCCAGAGAAGTTGGCTTTTTTTTTCTTTTTGTATCATTGCAACATTCAGAGAAGACTAATATTTTTAAAGCTGAAGACATCTGGCTACAGTTCCTCCATGAAAGCTGCTGAAACTCTTAACAGGTAGCGGGGCAGAGAGAATCTGCTAAAAGCCAAGACTTATTCACTTAAAATCTGATAGGAAGCCGGGCATGGTCTTGCACGCATGTAATCCCAGTACTTGGGAGGCTGAGACAGGATTGAAGGTTTGAGGTCGGCCTTGGTAACTTAGCGAAACCCTCAGCAACTTAGCATGACCCTGTTTCAAAATAAAAAGGACTTGGGATGTAGCTCGGAGGCAGAACGCCCCTGGGTTTGATCCACAGTGCCAAAAAGACAAAAACAACAACAGCAAAAACCTGATTGAACTCCTGCTGTCTTGCCAGGACTAATGCTTCCTCTGGTGTAGTTTCAAGAAACTTCTAGTCATGAGCCCAAAAAGACTATGGCAGACAGAAAGAAGGCTAAGGACAGGCGTGGTCTCCTCAAAGGGCATCCAATCAAAGCCTGGCTGCTAGAGTTGGGGGCCTGAATTGAAGACGTGCATCTCAAGCTGTAGTAAAGGGCTTTCCCCAAAAGACACACAGGCAGGGCCACTCGCCTGGCTGGAGAGCCTGAGAGGCCTCACAGCGAGAGAGACACCCACCGCGGTGCCCATGGATTCCCACCAGAGGCTGCCTCAGCTGCACACGGCTATCCCAGTCACTTCTGTGCACCAGACGCAGTGGAGCTGGATGCTTCTGTCTCGTTCTTTTTCAGCACAATCACTTGCCAGGTATACACAGCATCCTCCCACACTTTGAATGGGAACCAGTAAACCAGTCATTTAAAAACACTCGCAGCCAGGTATGTTGGCACACACCTGTAATCCCAGTACTTGGAAGACAGAGTTAGGAAAATTCTAGGTTCAAGGACAGCCTCAGTAAGTAGGGAGATCCTCAGCAACTTAGTAAGACCCATTTTTAAATAAAAAAATAGAATAGGGCTGGTGGTGTAGCTCGGGGGTAGAATGCCCCTGGGTTTGATCCCCAGTATCAAAAAAAAAAGCATAACCACTCCCATTTTGAGCATTAATGGGAGCTTTTACTGATACAAAATCCTGGCCCATGCTGGCCAAACCCATCTCCTGTCTCTCTGGTATTTGGGCCCTCTGTTGGCACATGAGGTTCTGTGCCCTCCAAATTCCAGCTGTTTCCTCCCAGTTAAGATATAGATTTCTTCAGTCAACACATTTACTAGTTAACTCGTTTTTTACAATCTCTTGGGTGATAAGCAGCTAGAATAGAAGACTGAATTTCTCTTTTGAGTGTAAATACTGCCTCACTGGGAGAAAAAAAAAATCTCAAGTGGCATGTAAAATCAAATATTTAAACCCACAAGGACCTGGGTCCCATTTAGTTTCTGTTCTTAGGGTGTGAAGACCTGGCTGGGCAATGAGGACCAGGCTGCTGACAGGGTTCCTGCCATTCAGCACACTGCCCGGCCCCCACACGTGATGGTTTTGTTTGTCTGGTGCTGGGATTGAACCCAGGGGCATTCTGCCACGGAGCTACACCCCCAGCCCTATTTTATTTTTTATTTGAAACAGGGCCTTGCCGAGTTGCTGAGGCTGGCCTCCTCGAACCTGCGATCCTCTTGTCTCAGCCTCCCAAATCCTGGGATTATAGGCATGCGTCATTTTGGTTTTTTTTAAAAAGATTGCGCTGATCATAACCCTACCTCCTTCCCATGTAACTTCAGGGCAAAGTTGAAATATCTTTGTCCAAAGCTCCTCACAAGCACACCTCATCTACTAATTCTCCCTAGTTGCTGTCCACACCAGGCGCTCACCCCATCCTTGCCACACAGACCATCCCACCACCAAACTAACTAAATGCCCCTTCAGGCCTGCCTCCTGCCCCACTCCCTCTCCTCCCACAGCTCTCCTGAACCCTGCCTTGGTATTGGCCACCTCAGACTCCCTTGGTCGCGGAGTAATGCTCTCCTCAGGGCTGGAGCATCGAGTACATCCTTCTGTGGTGGCCGGGTGTCAGGTGAGCACACCTTCTTGGAGTGTCACAGAAATTGGTTGATGGCCCCTCCCACATTTTGTCAGATGTCTGGCACTTTCCTCCAGCTCTCTGTCCACACCTAGATAGTCACTGGGGCCCCAGTTTCCTGGCCCCATTCCGTGACTCCTCCTGCCACCTGCGGGACCTGCTCTCCCCTCTGCCCTGTGTGACCCCGGAAGTGACACTCAGCCGCTTTTGTCACATTTTCCTCACTCTCAGAAGATTCGTGCTGCAGAATGGTCTTTCTGAAGCCCTGTGTAGAGGAAGAGTTTGCATTGAGAAAATTTGGTTGTCAGAAACTAGAGACCCTTATCCCCCCAGGTCCTGGCGGCTGCCGCCTAGAACCTCGCTCCGCAGGGAACCACCCTCTGCCCCCATATCCTGTGCGTCTGTTTATGGCCTTCACCCTCCTCAAGTCTTCTGCCGGCTCTCCAAGCTCCCCACACTCTCGAATCCCCTTCCTTGTGTAGGCAGAACGATTTCACACCCCACCCCACTCAGCTCCCGCGGACTCTGGTGCATCCAAATGCTAGGAAGTGCTCGGCTCAGTAGGGCGCCGCCTGGAGGCACTTGGTGGTCTAGCAGGAACTCCTGAGTGTCTCCTTCTCCCTCCCTCCTGGTGCTTCCGCCCCTCCTTGGAACACAAGTGGAGATTTATTGACTCCACAGAGAAATGATGCTACTTGCCATCAGAGGCAGAAGTGGGCTGGCTCATTGTGTGTGTGTGTGTGTGTGTGTGTGTGTGTGTGTGTGTGTGTGTGTTTAATTTAAATTAATGTTTAAGCGGGGCGTGGTGGCGCAGGCTTGTAATCCCAGTACTTGGGAGGCTGAGACCAGAGGATCCGGCTTTGCGGCCAGCCTCAGCTATTTAGTGAGGCCCTCCGCAACTTAGTGAGACTCTGTTTCAAACTAAAGAATAAAAAATAGGGCTGGGGGTGTAGCTCAGAGGTAGAATGCCCCTGGGTTCAATCCCCAGTACCGCAAAAAAAATGTTTAAACATAAAAATTATACATATTAATAGGGCACCATATTATGGTTCAATACATGTATACATTGTGTAATGTTTAAATAAAGTACACCTTCCTCCTCCAGGCCCATCTCCCACTGCATCTTTGAAGCATTTACCTTTTTTTTTTTTTCCTGTGTGGTACTGAGCATCGAACCCAGGGGCATTCTACCCTGGGCCACACCCCAAGCCCTATTTTTTTTTAATTTTTATTTTGAAACAGGGTCTCACAAGGTTGCTGAGAGTCTCACTAAGTTGCCAAGCTGGTCTTGAACCTGCGATCCTCCTGTCTCAGCCTCTAGAGTACTGGGATTACAGGCGCGTGCCACCATGCCTGGCTTCTTTGGAGATTTGTGGCTCTCTCTTCCTCTCCCACCAGAATGTAAGCTGGGGCTACTGCACGGTCCTGGGGACACCAGCTCAGTCTAGAGTTAAATGGTATGATGGGTGAAGCACAGTCAGGAGAGACTTCCGGGAGGGGCACGCAGGGTATAAGTTAGGTCTTGATGAATTTAGATTGGTCGCAGAGGGGGGAAGGGGTAGGAGAGCTTCGTGACACACTGAGATGTGGAACTATTTTCTTTGAGTCAGGGAGGCTAAACCACAGGCTCGGGTTCTCCGAATTAGGTCCCTCAATTAGAAACCTGTTTCTTCCCTCCCGAGCAGGGCTGCCAGATAAAATACAGGATGCCTGGTTAAATTTGTATGTCAGACAAACAAGAAACAGTGTCGCGTGTGCGCAAGCGTGGAACCATGCATTTTTGGAAACATATGCTAAACATTTATTCATCGTTTGTCTGCAGTGCAAGCCAAGTCAAATTTAACTGGGCATCCTGGTTTCTTCCTCCCGAATCTCCAAACAGCTCCTGGGGGGCGCCAGGGCCTCTTCATTCTCATTCCGCTGGGAAAGAGAAAGTCCACCTGCCCCGGAGGTACGAGAAGGCCACCAGGACTTGACCCTTTTATGTTTCCTCTGTCACCTGCTACGTGGTCACCCAACATCCGAGGGCATAAAGTTCTTTCCGGAGGTTCCGTTCCAGTTTCTGTTGTGCTGTAGCCGAGGCAGTGTGCCCGACGTCCATGTTCATGGAAGAGAGTTGGCTGAGAAAACTCTTTTTTCTTTTTTTTGTAGTACTGGGGATTGAACTCAGGAGCATTCTGCTCTGAGCTACACCCCCAGCCCTATTTTATTTTTATTTTGGAACAGGGTCTTGTTAGGTTGATGAGAGTCACTACTTGCTGAGGCTGTCCTCAAACCTGCTATCCTCCTGTCTCAGCCTCCAAAGTACTGGGGTTACAAGCGTGAACCACCATGCCTGGCTCTGAGAAAACTTGTCGGAAGCTGAATATCACCATTTCCCCCCAAAGATGGAGTGGTTGACTTGGGGCTTTTAAAAAGATTTTTAAAATATATTTTTTAATGAAGAAAAGTTCTAAGAAGGCCTCCGTGCATCGCTAACAGCTTTCACAAGCACTGAGTGGGACTGCAAGCCACACACAGCCATGCCTGGTTCCTCCCAAAAACGTACTAGTTATGATCAGAAGAAGATGTGCCCTTGGACGAGAGACACTGTGAAGGTGGAGAAGGGGCCATGAGCTACGGAGTGTGGATGGGCTCTAGAAGCTGGGTAAGACAGGAGGCAGAGTCTCTCCTATGACCAGGGAGGAGCGCAGCCTGCTAAGACCTTGATTTGAATCCAGTCAGCCCCATGTGGGACTTGTGACTTGTCACTATAAAATAATAAACTTGTGCTGGCTTCAAGTCACAAAGTATGTGGCAATTTGTTATAGCGTCAGTTAAAAAAAACTAGCAATCAAAATCATTATTAATAAGATTGTATTCTTTTTTTTGGATCAATACCATATATTATATCTTTGGGGTCCTCCAAGGAACACAGACACTCAATATTTGTCTATAAGAGAGCAAACTTTATAACATAGTGGCTGGGGCTGAAATAGTGTTAGAAAATAGTGAAACAATCAGTGTGTTCATGACTAGAGAATTTTTAGAAATATTAGAGGAAGCCAGGCGTGGTGGCACACACTTGTAATCCCAGTACTTGGGAGGCTGAGACAGAAGGATCAGGGTTCGCGGCCAGCCTCAGCTACTTAGTGAGGCCCTCCGCAACTTAGTGAGACCCTGTTTCAAAATAAAGAATAAAAAAATCGGGCTGGGGGTGTAGCTTGGAGGTAGAATGCCCCTGCATTCAATCCCCAGTACTGCAAAAAAAAAAAAAGAAAGAAAAAAGAAATAGTAGAAGAAAGAGCAGAATAATTGAGTGCTAATAGTGAAAGATTTTTTCAGAATAATTTCCAGTTTATATGTACAACGATAGGGTACTTGATCAATTCTAATAATCCAGAAGATAGAATACTGTGTAGTCAAAAGTATTGAAAAATATTTAATAACATGTAATTTTCATGATGTTAAATACAAGAGACAAAATACAAAACTCTACATAGAGAATAAGTTTGTTTTTCTAAAACAGCAAAGTATAACTGGCCATGGTCGTGCACGCCTGTAATCCACACAGTACTTGGGAGGCTGAGACAGGAGGATTGCAGGTTCAAGGATAACCTTAGCAATGATGTGGGACTCTCAGCAACCTAGTGAGACCCTGTTTCAAAAACATAAAAAGGGCTGGGGGTGTAGCTTGGAGGTAGAATGCCCCTGGGTTCAATCCCCAGTACTCTCCCCCCAAAAAAGTATAGGTATAATGAATATATATGGGAAAGCTCTGGAAGAGGACACAGCAAGATCATTAAAGGCTTAGTTCTTTAGTTTGTTGCTTCCTCATCTTTAAAATGTTTTCTACCATCATCTTGAAATATTCCTGGAATACCTTTTCCTATATCATAGATTTGGTTGACTAGTATTTTAAGATATTTACACTTATGTTTATGAGAGTGATTAACCTGAAATTTTACTTTTTTGTAATGATCTTGCCTGGTTTGGGTATCAAGATTACTCTCGCCTCATGGTGGGGTGAGCAATGTTTTCCTGTTCTCTGGAAGAGAGAACAGAACCTATAAGATTGGTCTGATTTCTACCTTAAATATATGGAAGAAGACCCTGAAATCATCAAGGCGTGGAGTTTTCTTCATGGGAAGGTTTCCCAATTAAACATTGAATACATAGAAAATTATTCAGATTTTCTATTTCTTCTGGTGTCAGTTTTGAAAAGTTGTTTTGGAGGGGCTTTGGCAATCTCATCTATATTTTCAAATTGATTGGCATAAATGTGTCCAATAAATCCTCTTGCTTTCTTTTTGGTTGTCCTGAAAAGAACCTTTAGCACTGCCCACTGTTGTATTCCTGACATTGGTCATCTGTGACTTCTTTCTCCCATCTCCAGAGCTGTCCAGAGTTCCCCTTCATGAAGGAAGGGCTCATTCTCCCGCTGATGAGTGTTCTGCTGGCAGATGGCCCTGTACTGACAGCCACCTGTGAGGACTGGCTTGCCTGAAGAGAGCTGCCTCACTGGAGGTCATGCACCCTCTCTAGGGTGGTCACAGGCATGACTGATCAATATGGGGTGTAGAGGTCCTGCCCCTGGTCCCAACTTTGTAGACACTCAAGAGCCACGTCAGCTTCCAACCTCCCTGAGTGGTTGGCTGAGGCATCCTTTAAGGCTGGATTACAGCTCAACATCTCCCTCTACCCTCTGCTCTCCTCCCTTTCCCTGTCCCTTTTCCTTTCCTTCCCTTCCCCACATGTTGATACCAGGAATGCTCTTTAATAAACTTCCAGGATTGTAATGTTCATCTCAGAATCTGCTTCCCGATTTTATTCCTCATTTCAAAAATACAACTTTAGCTTTATTGATGATCTCAATTTGCAAATTTGTTTTTAATTTCATTAATGTCTGCTATTATATTATCCCTTTTCTTTTCCTTAGGTTTAATTTTGCAACTCTCTTGACTCTTTGAGATGGATGCTTAGGTCATTAACGAAAAAAAAATTTTTAAGTTGTAGTAAAATACACATAAAATTTATCAGCTGAACCATTTTAAATGTGCAATTCAGTAGCATTAAGTACATTCACGTTGTGCAGCCACCACCACCATGCATCCTCAGAATTCTTCCTCTCTTCAAACTGATACTGTATCCATGAAATACTAAGTCCCCTTCTCCTGCCACCCAGCCCTGACAACCACCACTTTCTGTCTCTGATTTTGACTACTCTGGGTATTTTACCTAAGTGGAACCATACAGTATTTGTTCTAGCTCATTAATTTCTGGCCTTTTTAACTTCTCTACTATATCCGCTTCATTATAGCTTTATTGTTTCTCAGGCTTTATGTCATATATTGTTATTGTTTCTAATTTTCTTGCAAGTTCCTCTTGGACCCATGGTTTATTTAGAAGCATATCACGTTAAAAAAACACGAAACATTGGGGGAGTTCTAGTTATTGATTTCTGGTTTCATTATACTGGAGAGTAAATATCCTCTGCATCGTTTCAGTTATTGGAAATGTATTTGAGATTTGCATCGTCTCCTAGAATATGACCGAATGTAGCCAATGTTTCATGAGCAATTAAAAAGAATGCACATTCTGCAGTTTGGGGGATACAAAGTTATGCATATCAATTGGGTCATGTTTGTTAAATGTGCTGTTCTAATTCTCCTCCTGATGTTCTTTTGTCTATTTTTTTCAGTTACTAAGAAAGGTGTGTTAACATCTCTAAGTGTAATGGTTGATTCACCTATTTTTTTAAAAATTTTTGTTCTCTCGATTTTTGCTTCACAATTTGGGG